>NW_004624757.1:23682450-23741718 GCF_000247695.1 Heterocephalus glaber
TTTGAATTTTTCTAGAGCCTCATTCATCTGTTTTGTTACTTCCTGTGCTATCAGTTCAGGGTGTCCAGGTGGTTGATTATCAGATTTTTCCACCTCATTTCCCCCAGAATTTGCCTTTTGTGGGGTGGAGGTCTGGTGAGTTTGTGCCTTGCTTAAAAGCTTTCTCATTTTTGTTTTTGGTATAGTCCTTCATTTAGTTCCTGGGTTGATACTTTGAAGTTGCTTATTGTAAGTATCTTTGTTGATGTATTTAGATCCCTTATGGAATGATTTCTTCTAAGTGGTGTCTTCCAGATATAGCTGGTCTTTAAGTTTTGAGTATCTCATGGCTCTGAGGCTGTCTCATTTTCATTATACTAGGTAGAACAACTGAATAGATCAATCACAGCACCTAAGCCCAAGTGATACAATCAGCAACACAATAGCATCAAGTGGCTCTTATAGAAAAATGTCAACTTGTAGTAGTTATTAATCTATCACCTTTAACTGTGTGAATTAAATAAAAATCAAGGACCAGCCCATCATATGTTTATAATGAATAAACTCTGCAATATAGCAACTTTACCCTTTGGGTTGGGAGTTAGAAGGAGTTGTGGAGCGATGAATAGGTAAGAAGAAGGATAGGGGAAGTTTAGCAGTGAGGCCAGAGGGCACAGGAAAGATAAGGAAAGAGAAGAAAAGAAAGATAAAGAAGAAATATGAATTAGGGTCAGAACAGCAGCACAAAGGGAGGTGAAGAACAATGGGACAGCAAGGGAGTGAGGCAGAGAGAGATAAAAGAAAAGAGAAAAGAAAGAAAAAAGAGAAAAATAAAAATTTTAAAAGAGCTGGGGATTTAGCTCAGTGGTGCTGCTGCCTGCCTCTTATGCGCAAGGTCCCGAGTTTGATCCTCCTCGGTACCCAAAAAAATAAAAGAAGAAAAGTTTTAAAAGAGTAGCAAAGAAGAAAAAAATTAAAAATAAGAGCAAAAAAAAGTAGTAATTTTGAAAATAACAAATAAAAGATAAAAATGAAGGGCCTCCTTCAGGGTATGTCTCTGCTGTCACAATAGACAATGTGGGCAGCAGTGTGCAGATATTAGTCAATGAGTTTCAGCCAGCCAATCATAGACTTGTGAGATTCAGGCAGATTTCTGGCTGCAAGTCCCAAGTTGAGCTCCCTGTCCTCCTGCAGGGTTGAACTCTGCAAGGTTCTACTGCGGGTTCTAGCTTCCCTTCCCCTGAAGATAGTCCAGGTTCTGATAGGAGGTGATGATCCCTCCAACTTACCGAGCACGGTGGTCTGGTGTGCCTTTATTGCAGAGATTCTCTTCATTTTTCCAGTGGGCTTCATTTTTCATCAGTGAGCCTGAGAGAGGCCCTCTCTCTGTTGTTCACTTCTGCAGCTCAGGACAATGGCCTTTATGCCCCCCTGTGACTCTGTAGTATGGAACCAAGTAGCTGCACAGCCAAGGGTCCAGAGGTGGGGGGGCAGGGGCTGTTGTTGCAGGCTCCAGTGTGGCTAAGCTGGTGGCTGGTGGGTGTGCCCTGGGGGGGTCCTCATCATGTCCTGGTCACAACTGGGCGGAGCGAGCTGGCCAAAGCAGGGTGCAGTCAGCTCGCAACCCCTCTGACCGCATAGCTAAGCTGGCAGCTGGTGCCTATACTTTTACCTTTAATTGCCATTTGGACTTTGGCAAGAGCTAGAAGTTGTAAGGTGCCAGATCCATTAGAAGAGGTGGATGAATCCAGACCATAATATTTTTGTTTGGCAGAAATTGCCATAAATAGTTGATTGAGAGTCAGATTAATAAAAAACTAAAGTGAATATTTAAATTTAAAACTGTATTACAATGAAAGCCACATGGGTATTAATTCCCCTAATGAAACTGTCATTTGCTTTGAACACACTTATCCCATGATTCTTGGATACATGGCCTTTACTACAGTAAGTGTTAAAGTTTTAAACATTCACTGTGTGCTTGGATCATCTCATATATAGTAGACCCTTGACTTACAAACTCAATTCATTCACAAGGGCTGGTTGTAACTCATGTTGGTCAATTGAAGACTCAGGCTCTTTTACACAACCTTGAAAGTCTCTCTCATATAAAGGCAGATCTCAGTGTCCTTAGAGAGATTTTGGCCCAGGATTTCCCCATTAACGCCACACAGAAAATGATGCTGCCATGTTCCTTTCAGAACTCTTTAAGGGTTATACCTATATCTATGATCTTCTGGAAGCACAAGGGGCCGGCATTTGGATCATAAATCAAGACTTTGCTCATTAAGTTAAAACTAACATTCCAGTCATAACTCAAGTTGTTTGTATATCAGGTTGGTTGTAACTTGAGAGTCCACTGTCTATCACAGAACTAAGCAGCCAAAGTTGCCACCATCCCTGGCATATCCAGTAAGTTTTGAAGCAGCTACACTGTCAGTTCCAGAGCCTTGGTGCTTTCATTCATTCATCCCTTTATCAGAGAGCTGATGGAATAAGAACCTTGTTTGTTGAGTTAGGTAACTCAATTGATTCAAGGATCTTAAACTTATAAGCACAATCTTAGCTAGCAAAAAGAACATGTTAAATTTTATCCCTAATTCCTTGTTTATTTGAATTAAAGTCTTGTGTATGTAATTGGTAGAACTTAAATTACTTACATTAAAATTCCTAACTGAAAGGAGATTGGGAAATATAGTTTTGAATTTTATTGTCTTTATATGTTGACTTGTAGTTGGATGCATGATGATTACCTATTAGATGAAAAAGGACCTTGTATGCATGACTGTCTATTATATTCCCATTTCTAAGATATATTCAGGAAGAATGGGGTATTAAAAACATGAAGAATGGTAAAATAAAAAAATCACACCTTTAGCCATTACCTTCAAGAACTGAAAACAATAAAACTTCAACGTTTCAGTGCATGAAAATGAGGCATATTTTTTTCTGTTGCAAATTGAAGGAAGTAAAAAATTACCAGGAAATATACAGGAGTAGAATTTAATGAAATTAAGAGGTTTTCATTGACTATTTTCATTGGTTATTGGCAATTTCTGAGATTTTTATTTCTGCTGTATGCAGAATAGTTCTTTTTCTGTGCTGAAGATGGAATTAAACTACTCACTTAAAAATGGATACATTTGGTTGGACATGGGCATAAACATTAAATAACATTTTGACAAATAGCTTTTAGACTTTAAAAGATAGGGATTGAAGTCATTAGATTCAAAATGATCTGAGATCTGATAAAATATTTTAGTCGTGTTTTATATTTAGAGAGAAAACTAGAAATGATTGCTGCAGATACGGTATATTACTTTTTAAACATTCTACACATTAAAATGTCAAAGAACTTTTGTAATTTATGAACAAGAGTAGAAAGCAGAAGTAATTCCTACTTCTTCCTCTACTATATTACTTTCATTGTTCTGAATATTCTTTTTGTCTGTACAATGTAACAAGTTGGCAGACTGGTTAAGGATAGGCCATCTTCAATATGCATGTTGAAATAAAATGAAACACTGGAGTTTTGAGTGATTAATTTCTTATTTTGTAATAATAATCAATTAGTTGAGTGTAGGCAATCAGCATGAGAGATTGTGAATATTGCAACTTGTGGAAAATAAATTTGATACTAGGTAGAATTTCCTCTATGCATGAGTGAAGGATGGGTTTATATTATTAAGGACTGCCATTATTTTAGAAAGATTCCCCATGGAATAAGGGAAGACCACAGGGTTAATGTTTGAAGATGAAAGGAGTGATAGATAATACAGCCGCAGTTTCTAACAAGAAGAGGTGTGACTATAGCCTTATTTCTCATTTTATCTAATGATCTTCCATCTGCCTTCTGTATTGGTTTTATATGTCTAAGTCAAGACTTTATCAAAGATACTGCTGGAAAATATTTTCTCACATGCTTAGCTTTAAATTTTCTTTTGATTGGTATCCTCAGAAGCCCCCAAAGCATTAATTTTAATAAAATCTACTTTAGCTATTTTTGGAATATTGTCTTCATATTCTGAGAAGACTTTGCATAACAATGTAATGAACATTTACTTCTAATGTTTATTATAAGTGTTTTATAATTTGGCCTCTTAGGTTTCATCCTATGACCCATTGTGAGTTGTTTGTTGTGTATGATGTGAAGAAGGAATCCATCAATAGTCTTTTGCACATAGACATCTATGATTCCAACACAATTTGTTAAGAAATCTATTCATTCCTCATTATACTGTTACCCCATAAACATCAACTGACTATAAATATGACAGATGCTTTCTTGATTTATGATTCTATTCCAATGATGTAGATGATAACCAAAGTCTGTACAATAGTGTCTCAATTACAGTAGTTTTGCAGTAAGTTTTGAAATCAGAAAGTGTGAGTAATCCAAGTTTTTCTTTTTGAAGAGTGTTCTGGTTAGTAAAACTTCCTTGAATGTCTACAGGAGTTTAAGGATTGTTTTTCAATATCTACAAGGAAATCAAATGGGATTCAGTGGTATCAGATCTGTAGACAGATTTACAAAATATTACCATCCTAGAAGTGTGAAACTTTTCAATCTATGAACAAGATGACTTCTCATTTATTCAGATCTTTGATTTCTTACATTTTTTTTCAGTTTTCAATATCTAAGCTGTGCATTTATTTTGTTATATTCACTCCTAAGCATTGTGCTATTTTTGATACTATACTAAACAGATTATTTTTAGTTTAATATTGGATTATTGATAGTTCTTAGAAATATAAATGATTGTTCTATATTAATCATGTTTCCTGCAAGTATGCTGCACTTATTAGTTTTAATTTGGTTTAAAAATAAATTCCTAAGGCTTTTCTATATATAGAAGATCATGTCAAGTGCAAATAAAGACAGTTTTACTCTTTTTATCTAGATGACTTTTATTTCTTTTTTCATGGCTAATTGCCCTGGGCACAACCCTCAGTAAAATTTGAATTTGAAGTGAGTGCAGACATCCCTGTCTTGTCCTTGACCTATGCTTTCTAGAAAGGATCAGCCTTTCCATGACTGTCATATGTTAGCTGTGGACTTAGATAGTAAAAAATTAAAGAAGCCTTTCATTTGGTAAGTGTTTTTATTAGGAAAGATATTTTTTCTAATATATTGTTGTATCTTTTTTTTGGGGGGGGGGTACCAGGGATAGATCTCAGGTCCTTGTGCTTGCACAGCAGATGGAGAAACCACTGAGCTAAATCCCGGCCCCTATTGTTGTATCTTCTGAGATAGGACAGTGGTTTTTGTTCTTCATTACATTTATATGATGATTTTGATTAGCTGGGCTTTGCATGTTAGAAAAACTTCACATTTTCTGGAATACATCCCACCTACCTATGGTATACAATCCTCACTATATTTTGCTAAATTTTTTGCTAGCATTTTGCTGAGGTTTTTGAATCCATATTAATAAGAAGCATTAGTTTATCATTTTCTTTTTGGGGGATGTCTTTGCTAGACTTTGTCTCAGAGTTTTAATATCTTCATGGAATTAGCTGGGAAGTGTTCTCCCATGCTGTATTTTGGAAGAGTTTATAAAGAATTGGTATGAATTTTTCTTTAAATGATTGGAACAATTTACCAATGATGCCATCTTCTGCACCAGAGCTTTTCTCTGAGGGAAATTTAAAAATTACCAGCCAGTTTCTTTGCTTGGTATAGAAAAGTTCATACATTCTAATTCCCCCTAACTCCAAATAGTGGTTTTGGTCTTTTTAGGAATTTGTCTATTTCATTTAAGTTGTCTAGTTGATGCTCATCCAGTCTAGGATAGTATTCTTCAATGGTTCAATTTCATTTATTTTTGTGATGTCAGGGGATACTCACTCTTTCATCTTGATTTTAGTAATTTGTGCCTTCTCTGTTCTCTTAGTGAATCAAGCAAAAACTTTACCTTTAAAAAAAATCTTGCTGAAGAGTTTTCTTTGATTCCTTGATATTCTCTATTGTTTTACCATCCACTAACTTACTGTTATGTTCCATAATATTTATTATTGTCTTCCCTCTGCTCATTTTAGGTGTAGCAAGCTCTTATTATTCCAGTGGACTGAAGTGAAATTGTATTGATTTGAGACCTCTTTTTCAAAAAATTACGAATTTATAGATCTACATTTTCCTTTAAACACTGTTGTCATAACTTCCATAAAATTTGTTTCATCATGTGATCTTTTTCCTTCATCTCAAAATATTTTCTAATTAACCCTGTGATTGCTTCTTTAACCAATTCAGAGTATTTTGTCTATTTTCTGTGTATATTCAAATTTTCCTTATTTCATTGTGTGATTATATAATTTGTTATTTTATTCCACTACGCTTCGATATTGTTCATTTCATGAATTTAATACTTGTAAACATATTGAGGTTCAGGTTTGTTTTGCGACCTTGCATATGCTCTATAGTGGAGAAAATTCCTAAACACTTTAGAAAAATGTGCATTTGGCTATTGTGGGTGAATTGTTCTACAGTTATCTGGTATCTATTTTAGTATCTGGTATCTATTTTATCTATTCTATTTTCTATTTGTTACTCTTCTACTTAGTTGTTATATACATTATTATGTAACATAACATAATTATATACATTAGAATGTAATGTTGTATAATTACTATGAAGGAGCTAAAATCTCGTTATTATTGTTCAATTTTTATTTCTACCTTCAATTCTGTCAGCCTTTCCCTTGTGTGCTTTGGGGCACTGTTGTTAGATTCAGGTATACTTAGGATTTTTGTCCTCCTGATGGACTGGCCCTCTTATCATGATGGTGGTTACTCTTGTTTATCAGTCTGTGTGAGAGATATCTAGATCACATCTGGGTGTGTCTGTGAGGGTGCCCCGATGAGTATCGGTGTGTAGAACAGCACACCAAGAGGGGAAGACTGCCTGGACACGGACAGCTTGGCCTGGTAGGCTGGGGCCTGGGCAGAGGCAGAGCAGAAGAAGACAGGCGTGCCCTCGGGCAAGCTCAGTTCTTCTCAACTAGGCGCATGCACTGCACGTGTGCACGCATGCGTGCGTGCATATGTGTTTTGCTGCTGCCATTGCCTTGGACATTAGGCCCGGAATTCCCCAACCTCTGAACGTGGACTCACATCAGCAATCTCGGCAGAGCTTCCAAACCCTCAGCCTCAGAGCAGGCTGCAACAGTGGTCCCTCCTATTCTGAGGCTTCCGTCTGTTGGACGGAGCAACTGTTGGTTCCTCATTCTGCAGCCTGTAGACGGCCTTTGTAGGACTATCCTGCTTCGAGTCATGGAAGCCAACCTGTTAAGTCCCTTTCTTAATTATATGTACATTCAATTGGTTCTGCTCCCTTAGAGCCCTGACTAATATAATCAATCTACAATTTCCCCTTTTATTTATATTGTTTTTGTAAAAATCTATTTTGTCTCAAATTAGTATAGTCACTCTAGTTTTCTTATATTTGCTGCTTTTCTCACATTTAACACTTTAATGTAGTTTAAATTAAATAGTGAGAAGCATAACGTATGGTGAAAGAACAATGGATTTTTATGTTCTATACACAGTCTCTTTTGTGAAATACTATTTGCACATCAAGGTATTAGAATATGACATTATTTTTTTCTAATTATTGTTTTTAACCTTTTTTTTTACTATTTTAGCTTATTGGTACATGTGTGTAGTACATAATGTTTGCATTCCGTGTGGGAAGTTGGTACACATACATAACACATGCATCTTAATTTCTTTCTTCATCTGCAGTCTCTTCTTCCCTCCCCCACTCTGCTTATTTTCCCATCCACTTACTTTTGATTCCCACTAGTAAATTCTTCATTTCATTTATTGTTATTTGACTTATTTTTGCAGTACTGGGAATTGAACCCAGCTGTTTACACTGAGCTATATCTCCAGTCCTTTTTTAAAACACTCTATTTGAGACAGATCTCTCTCACTAAGCTGCTAAGTTGCCCAGGCTGGGCCTGAACTCACCATCCATCCACCTCGGCCTCGCACAGTGCCAGGATGACAAGCGTATGCCACCACATCTGGCTAGTTATTGTGATTTTAAACTCCAGAATTTCTGCCTGGTTCTTTATACTTTCTATGTCCTTATTAATAGTCTCTATTTGATAAGAAATTATCATCAAAGTTTGCATTACTTATTTGAACGTGGCTTTTTTTATTTCTTTAAACATATTTATGGTAGCTACTGTGAAGCCTTTGCCTATTATGCCTACCACATGCGTCACTTCATAGGTAGTTTCTCTTATTTCTCACACCTGTTAATGGGGCACATTTTCCTGCTTTTTGCATGTCTTGTAATTTTTATATTGGAACCTGGGCATTTGGGGTACTATATTGCAGCAGTTCAGGATAATTACCATTCCCCTCTCCTTTCAGAGTCTTTTTATTGTTTGTTTCCTTTTAATTTGTTTAGTGACTTGAGTGGACTGGATTGTAGACTGAATGTCCATCGTCCTCACAAATCTACTGGAGCAGAGTTCCCAAGGTGGTGGTATTAGGAGGAGGGGTCTTCCAGGGTGATCATACTATGAGGATAGAGCCCTCATGAATAGGATTGGTGCTATTATAAAAGGTACCCAGAGCTGCCATTTCTTCTTCCACTATGTAAACACACAGCAAAAAGATGGCTATATAAAAATCGGAAATAAATATCTGTCATTTATAAGCCAGCATTGAGAATTCACTAACAGATTGTGTAGAGAAATCTATTTCCCCTGCAATGTGCAGCCCCTAATGTGTCTTGGCAGAAGGCACAGTCTAGGTCCTGTCACTGGGGTGATGGATGTTTTCACAAGGTTCTCTTGGAGTGTGTCTCTCCTTGAACTTTTAAGCAGTTTGCCTCTCTGGGCAGCACATCCAAGTGTTAGCCTTCACTAATTTCTGGCTGACAGTTCTATTCTACTTAACAGTATTCTGGGCATAAATTTCACTTTAGCCTGATCCAATTAAATATGTTTCTCTTTTACAAAGAAAGTCTTTAAGGACAAGCTTTGAGGTTTTCAAACCCCTGGAGGACTCTTTTCTGTGGCCTCTGCCCTTTGCTCTTTATTAAACTTTCCCTTGGTGTGTGATTTAGCTTGCTGTCCTGGACAGGCTGCCCCTCTCCTCATAGCTTAACACCAGGACTTTCATTGTTTTCAAGAGCAGTATTGGTGCATGCACCTGATGTTCTGTTTGAACTAGTCAATTTTCTTGAGTAAAGGTTTGAATCTCTCAGTTTTTATGGCCTGCCCTCCACCCAATCAAAGCCTCCGTGCCACTGCCTGGAAGGTGGGTGGTGACAGTGGCCATATATTTGGCAGCGTTGCCCTAATGTATGGGTGCTAAGTAGGGAAAGCAACCTCCACTATGTTCTCCATCCCTCTCTTGGTGTGGATTCTACCCCTATAGCAACAGGAGCAAGGACAATCAGGCCTTTTATATTCTTTGTCTGTCCTGTCTTGGGCAGAGCTTCTGCCCAACAAGAGATGATGGCTGAAGGAAGAGAGCCCAAGCTTCCCAGTCTTGTCTGGAAAGAAGCTTCTGCCACAAGATGCTGCAGTGGGCTGATGTATTCCAGAGGAGTGACTGTAGCCCCAGGCTGGGGCACAGAATGGAGTTCTGGCTTCCCACTGTGCTCTGCCAGATTAGGAGCTTCTGTCTTCCTGAGTGGTGACAGGGTGGGTCCAGACAGAAGTGTGCCTCAAGGTTCACAGGCTCTTCCTGTTATTCTTAAAACAGCA
The DNA here is from genome assembly GCF_000247695.1 of Heterocephalus glaber. The sequence continues at coordinate 23,692,155 of NW_004624757.1, forward strand.
AATTTTCTTAATAAGTGTTTGCATTTTCCAGACACACTCAGCATGCTCCTGTCCTGAAGGAGAGAGTCCTTCTGCACGGTCCTCCATACCATTGCCCACTGTTTTGCTTTCCACACAACCCTAATAGGAAGCCCACTATTCAGAATATCCTGGACTCTCAGAGAGTAATTTGATTATGAGAATTCTAATCAATTCATTGAAAACAAAAAGGGAACAGCAGAGGTAAGAAGTGAATATTTGTAAACATGTCATTTATAAAATTTAGTGAGAGAGAGAAAACAACTTTGAGGCAGGAAACCAAGAATGACTCCTATGTTTTAGCTTGGGTGAGTAAAGGATGAAAGAAGAAGAAAACAATCCAAGAGGGGAGGAGAAACCTGATAGGAATGTGGGGTGTGGATGTTTGATGAACTTTGAAAATGATAGTGACTATATAGTTTTTGATGATTTTGTGGGGTTTTTTGTATTTCTACTGGATTAGTCTCAAATTTTTAGTAACAGTCACAAAAATAATAGGATTGTGTTTATGTTTACTTCACAAAATAAAAACTTCTTTTGTTTTATAAATACAAGAGCTTCAGAAGAATAGGCAGACACAAGACAAAAAGGGAATTTTATTGGGAAAAGAGTTATGAAAAAAATGACTGCCAAGAAAATGTATGTCAGTCTCCCTTAGAAAAAACTATGAATTTGCAGAGGAGGAAGTTGAGCTGTCTACTGCTGTGTGGCAGGTGGGCTCTATTTTCTTTGTATATTCACTATGGAAACATAAAAGATAGACGTCTGGATGACCAGGGTGGGGAATAATACTACTATCTTTTCTTAGGCTTATTCTTGGTTTGCCAGCTTAGAGATGTAATCTGGACCTAAGATTAGTCTTTCCAAGACAGATTTGAGAACAGTATTTCCCTGGGAAGGAGTTAAAATTGAGAATTTCCAGAGAACTTGAAGATCACATGAGAAAGAAAAGAAAAAAAAGGATACTAGACTCTATGTAAAGAGCAACTTTAAATGACAAATAAAGAAAGATAGATTAGTGGAATTATTCAGGGAACATGAGAACAAGAAGACAAATAATTATAAAATAGTCTTTATGAAAATAAGGGTGTGTGTGTATGTGTGCTCATTTTAGAAATAGAAAAGTTTATTAAGCACTGGGACAATCTTCCTTGTGATTCCTGGCTCTCCTGTGTGGTAGGTGAGGGAACTGGTGAAGTGGGAGGGGAAATACTAGCTTTTATTGGGTGACATGTTTATCACTTAGTTCTTTACAGAAGACTGAATACTTTCAGAAAGTATAACACAGAAATCCCATAAATAGCTGGCCATGGTGGGGCACATCTGTAATCCCAGCACTCAGGAGACCAAGGCAGGAGGATCACAGTGAGTTGGAGGCCAGCCTGGGCCACATAGTGAATTGAAAGGAAGCATGAACTACATAGTGAGACCCTGTCTAAAAAAATAATTCCATAAATATTAACTAGTATGTATTGCATATTTATTCTATTCCTAGGCACTTTATTTACAGCCATGGTTCTTTAGATAAGTGCTTTATGTGTATCAGTGGTTTTAATTTGGCTCCTAGGGGACATGAGACCATATCTGGAGCGATTTGGGGGCCATCTCATTTTTGTGTGGATGGTGCTGATGTCTACTGGAGGGTCCAGAAAATGCACAGGAAAGACTTCTAAGTCAATTTTTGAACCTAAGTGTTAATAGCCCTGAGATTTAGAAACCCTGATGAGAAATGAAAGTATTAAGCATACCAAAAATCTTTTGAAATATTTTCATTACTTCCTTCTCCTAGATGAGGATACTAGGGTCATGATGCTTTGGATAGCAATTCTTAGTAAGAGGTACAGTCCAAATTTGGATGGGAGCAATATTGGCTCTTGGGCATGTGTTATACATTACCTCATTACAGTTATCCATGTGGAAACTCTCCCAATTTTACCTGGGCTTTGAGGAGCTCTTTGGTTATAGAGGGCACTGAATAGCAGTGGAAGAAGCATCATTTCCGCTCTGAGTTACCAGAGTACCGGGACACTGCTGCACTGCTGTAGAGCCCTCTCCAGGAAGTTGCTGTTTTACTTGCACCCACACTTGGTGTTTTAGGGGTCACTGAGCACCCCTTCAGGTGAAGTGAGGCCTCGAGTACAGCCCTTACCACTCTCCCCCTAGGGCGCGGTTTGAGGTTGGTCTTGTTTTTTACTCTAAGAATGTTTTATTGCCCTATGTAATTGCCAGTGTTTCGCTGAACTTTTGGTGTTCTAGGTAAAATAATGCATTTGATGTTTTTAGGCCCTCTGGTTTAATATTCCACAAAAGCCTCTCATTATATAGTATATTGCATGAGGTTAAAGTGCTGGTCGTGGTGAACTTACATTTTTCTAACACACACTCACTCTCTGCTGTTGTCTTTTTCTCTGTCGTCTTTGCTTCCTTCCCTTCCCACAGAGCCTGGAAAGAATTTGCTCTTCATTGGAAATTAAATGAACTAGCTTGAATGTAGATGTTCTCAATTAAAAAAAGGATTACTTCCATCACCCTGAGAGGCTGAGGCAAAAGGATCCAAAGTTTAGCCGAGCTAGGGCAATTTATCCAGTTAATAATACACTCTCTCTAAAAAAATACACTCTAAAAATCTAGGGATGTAGCTCAGTGTGAAGGCCTCACTACTTAAAAAATAAAAGCTAGCTGTTTGCTTCAAACTGTTTTATATATCACAAAACATGTTTATCTTTCAAGGGAAAAATAGTGAAAAATTATCAAATGACTGAAATATCAGTGTTTTAAAATTTTTAATTTTTATTTTATTAGTACATGTTTGCAGTTCATGAAATTTACATTAGTCTTGGGGAGTAGATGCATGTACACAACATAACTTGTTCCTTTTTAAAATCCCCTTCTAACCCACCTCCCTCCTTCCATCTCTAAGTCCCCTTTTCCCATTTTCACGCTTGTTGTTATTGTCATTTCTAGCTCATGTTGGTGACATATGATGTTCACAGTCACTGTGGATATTTGGTACCCGGACATGGTGGATCCTAAATCTTCTTGCTTCCCCTTCCTGTCCCGCTCTCCCAGACCCCTTCCCATTTCCAAGAGATCTGTCCCTTTGTTTCCTTCTATCCCTCCTTTATTTTGCTCCTTGTTTGTAATATGGAATCAAAGAGAGATACCATACGGTATTTAAGCCTCCATGTCTGGTTTATTTTGTTCAACATTATATTTTCCAGGTGCACCCATTTTCTCAGATATATCCTTCATTGTAGCTAAGTCGTATTCCATTAAGTATAGATGCCGCATTTTCTTAATTCGTTTGTCTATTGATAGGCATACATGCTGCTTCCAGGATTGAGCTATTATGAATTGTGCTGCTGTAAACATTGGTGTGCATGTATTGCTGTAGTACAATGTCTTTTTTTGGAAAGATACCTAGCAGGGGAATAGCTGAGTCAAATGGGATTTCTAATTTTATTTCTTTGAGAAATCTCCATACTGATTTCTATATAATTGTACTAGTTTATATTCCCATCAGCAATGAAAGAGGGTTCCTTTTTCAACAGCCACACCAGCATTTGTTGTTTTTTGACTTCTTGATGATTGCCATTCTTACTGGTGTAAGAAGAAATCTTAGGGTTGTTTTAGTTTTAATTTCTCTAATTGCTACAGATGTTTAATATTTTTTCATATGCTTCTTGGCCAGTTGTACTTCTGAGAAATGTCTCTTCATTTCACTTGACCATTTCTTGATGGGATCTTTTATATTGGGTGATCTAAGTTTTTGATTTCTTCATGTATTCTAGATATTAGTCCTCTGTCTGAGGAATAGCTGGCAAATTCTTTGTTCCAAGTTTGTAGCTTGTGTCTTCACTCTACTAATTGCTTCTTTTGCTATGCAGATGCTTTTCAACTTGATATAATTCCATTTGTTGATTTTTGCTGTTATGAAATTGAAAGTTCTGTTCTGAAAGTCCTTGCCTGTATCTATGACTTCAAGTGATTTGCCTGTTTTGTTTTCCAGTAAGTTCAATGTTTCTGTTTTGTTGTTGTGGTTTTTTGTGGTATGGGGTACTGAACTCAGGACCTTAGACTTGGCCGGCAGCCGCGACTCTACTGAGCTACATCCCTGGCCTTTTGTTTTTATGTTTAGATCTTGGACCATTTTTATTTTAGTTTAGCAAGTGGTGAGAGGCAGTGGTACAGTTTCAATCTTCTGCTAATAGCCGCTTTTCCCAGAATTTGTTAAATAGGCTATATTTCCTCCAACATATATTTTTGGTCCCTTTGTTAAAGATCAGCTAGCTGAATGTGTCAGGAGATGTTTCTCTGTCCTCTGTACTGTTCTACCTGTCTGTTTTTTGTGCCAGTACCATGCCATTTTTATCACTGCTGCTTTCCAGTATAATTTGAAGTCAGTTATAGTATTATGATGCCTCCTGCTTTGCTTTTGTTGCCCAAGATTGCTTTTATTGTTCTGGGCCACTCCTGGTTCCATATGAATTTTAGGAGTGTTTTCTCTAGTTTTGTGAAGAATGCTGTTGGTATTTTTATCAGGGTTATGTCAAATCTATGTAACAGTTTTGGCAGTATGGTTATTCTGAAAATACTAGTTCTGCATATCCAGAAGTAGGGGACATCTTTTCATTTTCTGATGTCCTCTTTAATCTCCTTTTTCAAAGTACTGGGTTTTCTTTGTAGTGGTCTTTCACTTCCTTGGTTAGGTTTAATTCCTCAGGATTTAATTTTTCTTGATGCTACTGTAAATGGTATCACTTTCATAATATCTTTCTCATTGAATTTATTACTGATATATATAAATGCTACTGATTTTTGTGTGTTGATTTTGTATCCTGGCGCATTGCTGAAATTTGTTATTTATTCTAAGGAATTTTTGGTGGAATGACTTGGTCCACTGTAGAGTATCATGTCCTTTGGAAACAATGATAATTGGAGTACACACTTCCTTTCTTATACTTGCCCCTTTTATTTCTCTCTCTTGCCTGATTGTTATGGCTGATGTTTTGAATACTATGTTGAGTAGAACTGGTGATAGTGGCTAACTTTGTCTTGTTCTTGATTTTAGGGGGAATACTTTCAGTTTTTCCCCATTTAATATGATGTTGGCTGTTGGTTTGTCATGAATAGCTTTTGTGAAATTCAGGTATGGTTCTTCTATACCTATTTTCTTCAGTGTTTTTTATCATGAAGGGGTATGGATTTTGTCAAAAGCTTTTTTTGCATCTATTGGTATGATCATTTGGTTTTTGTCCTTACTTCTGTTTATGTGGGGTGTTACTTTTAGTGATTTGTGTATTTTGAACTGCCCATGCAGCTCTGAGATGAGACCGACTTGACCATTATATATGATCTTTTTGATGATATGTTGCATTCTATCTTTGAAGAATTTTTGCATCTATATTCATTCAGGAGATTGGCCTACAGTTTTGTTGTTGTTATTGTTGGGCCTTTGGTTTTGGGATTAGAGTGATGCTGGGTTCCAGAAATAAGTTTGGAAGAACTCTGTCCCTTTCAATTTCATTGAAGAGTTTGAAGTTTTTGTACCATTTGGCAGCCTGGGCTTTTTTATTCAGTAGGTTTTTATTACTATCTTAATTTCATTGTTTGTTATTGGGTTATTTGGTGTTTGTTATTGGGTTATTTGGTGGTTTTTTGGGTTAGTTTGATAATTTGTATGATTCTAAAAATCTGGCCATTTCTTCAAGATTTTCCAATTTGCTGGAGTAAATTTTTCATAGTAGTTTCTGTCTTCTAGATTTTGATGTTCTCTGTTGTGACTTTTTCTTTTTCATTTCTAAGTGAATTGATGTGAGTCTTTTCTCTCTGCTTCATAAGTTTGATTGTTTATCTAATTTGTTTATTCTTTCAAAGAACTAGCTCTTCAATTCATTGATTTTTTTGGTTTTTTTAGTCACTCCCATTTTATGATTTCCCTCCTTAATTTTAGTTTGGGCTCAAGTATCTTGAAGTTTTTCATTAGGTCATTTATTTATTAGGTTATTTATTTGAGCTTTCTTTGTTTTCATAATGTGCACATTGAATGCAATGAATTTCCCTTTTAGGGCTGCTTTCATTGTATCCTGTAGGTTTTGATGTACTGTACAGGCATTGTCATTAATGTCAAAAACCTAAATAGGTTAAATTAAATAATTTCTTCCTTGTTATCTTCTGTGACCATTAGGTGTTCAGGAGTGTGTTACAAAGTTTCCAAGTGCTTCTAAATTTTCTATAGTTTCTTCTGTGGTTGATTTCTATTTTCATTGGACAATGGTCTGATAGCAAATATGTGGTGATTTCAATTCCTTTATATTTATTTAAGCAGAAAAAATGTATACTATATTACAGTGGGGTGGAACACTCTGTTGATATCTATTGAATCCATACATTAAAGGGTGTGGTTTATTTCTGATATTTCTTTATTGATTTCTGTTTAGCTGATTTACCTCTTTACAAAAGTGTGGTATTGTGATCACTCACCATGATTGTGTAGTATTTATTTGATATATTGAGTTCAGCAGTATTTGTTTTATAAGTATAGGTGGTCTGGTATTTGGTGCATAAGTATTTATAAGCGTTATCTTTTTTGTTGAATTATTTCCTCAACTAGTATGTGGTGAACTACTTTGTCTCTTCTGATCAATGTTCACCTTGAGATTACGTTATCGGAGATTAAAATTGCTACCTACTTGATTTGGGAGTTTTGTTGCATGAACTATTTGCCATCTTTTGATTTTTATTGTATGAATAATTTTTTGGATTGGATGAGTTTCTTGAATGCAACAAATGTTTGGATTCCGTTTTTAATCCAATCTTCCAATCTATGTCTTTTAATTGGAGAGTTGAGGCTATTAATATGGAGAAACATTGCTAAGATATGTTGCTTGTTTACTATCATCGTGTGCTTTGTTGTCGACTCCTTTGTTTTTCTTTTCCTAATTTGTTGTTGTTTATCCATTGAACAACAATGGCTTGCTTGGTATTTTTATTTTTTCTGGATTTTTGGCTTTGTTGATTTCATTGTTTCTGTCTAGGATATTCTTGAGTGTTTTGTGGAGTGCTGGTTTAGTGGTCATAAATCTCTTGAGTTGTTCTTTTTTTTCATGAAATGTCTTTACTTTTCTATTTTGAAGGAAATTTTGCTGCATAAGTTAATCTAGGTTGGAAGTTGTTTGCTTGTATAGTATGAAATACTTCGCTTCAAGCTCTTCTGGTCCTTAAAGTTTGTGTTGAGAGGTCTGGAGTAATTCTAACAGGTTCAACTTTATATGTCATTATTTTGTTTTTTTCTGACTGCTTTTAAAATTATTTTTGTTGAACATTTGGAGTTTTAATAATAATGTCTAAGGGAACTTCTTTTTTCATCATAGTCATTTAATGTTCTGTAAGCCTCACTTCTTTGCTGAGTTTTTTTCTCATAATTGGGAAATTTTCTGTTATGATTTCTATAAACAAACTGTTCCATCTTTGTTATCTTCTAGTTTTTCTCTAACTCCAACTAGCCTCAGGTTGATGTTCTTAGTGGAGAGTAGTAGCTGTCAGATGAGTTTTTCTTGTTTTCATATGTTTTTTGAGGCTTCTCTGGGTACATCATCATAATGTATCCTTTTGACCTCAATTTCAGAGACACTGTCTTCACATCGGGCATTTCTGCAATTAAGGAATTATATAGAGTTTTTGACCTGTAGTATTTGTCTAATTCCTTTTTGTGGATTTTGTTTCATTGGTGATTTTGTTATTCATGTTTTGAACCATTTTGGTCAGTTCTTCCATTTTTTACCCTTCCCCCAATCCACACTGAGCATTTTGAGTGATAATTCCATAAACTTCTGGGGTTATGTCTTCTGTGAACTTGCCAAATTTTTAAAAAATCTCTTCTCTAAACAATTCATAGAGCCCCACTAACTAGTATTTGCTTTCCTTCCATTTGTGTCCACTTGGTCTTCCTTGGGAGAGTTAGGAGACCTTGAGGGTCTTTTGTTGCCTTGTTTTCTCATGATCCTGTGTATTTATGTATTTGTTTTTTATATTTCTTTTTAATTCCCCTCTTTTTTTGGTACTCTGGGTTGAGGTCTAGCAGGATAGTGAGAGCTTGTACTTGATAGGAAGATTTCTTAATAAGATACTGTGATGTGTTTTCAGCCTTATATGTCCAGAGATAGTATTTAACCCATTAGCTATTTAATTTAAATGGTTTGGACTCTGTCCTATGTTTTGAGGGGAGAATTACTTCTGGTTATAACAGCATCAACAGATCTCATCAAACAATGCTTATATATGATAGACTTCACGTTTACAGTTTCACACTTTATCAGTACTTTATGCAGCTTATGTTCAAATATTATTAGCAGTTGTTCTACAAAGTGGCAGGAGAAGTGGAGGGAAGCAGTTGAGGGATGAGTGAAAAAGGTCTGTAAGTCATCAAGGGAGGAGGTTAGGTGTAAAAAAGGAAATTTGATATGAGGTCAGATTGTCTTACAGTACTTTTCAACTGGCTTGAAGGGCTAGTGTTGAAGGTTTTAAGATGCTATTTGTGAGAATGAGGAGGACATAGAGGAGGAAGGAGTTGATGGAGAGAAGCTGTGTGGCTGTTGGAAGCTGTTGATACATTTGTCCCCCTGTAACATAGAAAAGAGGCAGGGGAAGACAGGGAGTAGATAAGATATGGGACAGCTAATGGGATAGGATGAGGAGGATAGAGCTTAATGCAAATAGGAGATAGGAGTGACAGAGAGGGGTCAGAATGTGGCACATTAAAACTTGAGCGAAGAAATTTAAAAAGTGGGAGAAGCAAATAAGAAATAATAGTACTGCTATGGGAGCTTGAGGTGAAGAAACTAGATAAGAAGAGATGAGAGAGGTGAGAAGAGGGAGAGAATATGTCACACACTAAACTGAAGCAAACAGAAGAAAAAACACACAAACCAAAACCAAACCAAACCGAAACAAAACAAACCACACACACACACACACACACACACACACACACCCAGGCTAGAAACAAAAACAAAAGCAAAGCAGCAAAACACAGAAATAGCCATTCCAGCAAGAGAATATATATGTGATTCACATGTGACCATTTGGCCAAAAAGTCTGGCTGTTCACACCATTCCCTTCTCACATTGATCATCGAGTAATTATATGCAGTCATAGCAACATCACCTCTGTCCTTTCCACTGCACAACTGAAGCTCACTCCATGTCAGGACTGCATTCTGCCAACTTTCAGGCAGTCTGGTGCTGTCTCTGGGCTTGGATTAGGAACTCCTACTTACCCTCCCAGGCATGAAGGTGGAATGGCAATTTCACTAGCAAGCAAGAGACTGGATAGTTATGGGCCTGCTCCCATTCATGCAAGGTCCTCAGGGATCTGTGAATGCTGTCACACACTGGCTAGGGAGTCTGTAGGACATAGTAGTAGCTGGCATGGAATTGGCATTCACTTTCAGACAGAAGTGCACACCTTTGCACCGTTTATGCTCTCTCTGCCCAAGGTGGGATTGGGTTCCCTTACCCTTGGTGGGTGTTGATGAGAGTCCTGATATACACAGAATCAGGTCCAGGAGTTCTGTCTCCACAACACTCATTCCTTCTCCCTGCCTCAGGCCTTTTAGAATGCTCTCAGAATGGCTGCTTCACACATGGACAGAGGGCTGGGCCAGCTCCATTTCCCTCCTGCAATGATCTAGTTATTAAATTTGTTCTACATATGTCATCTTTTGAATTAATATTCCAATTCAGGATGTAAGACTATCTTCTACTACTACAGAGCACTTGTGGCTTCAGTGTGTCCTCTCTGAGCACATCTGATGTGACTCTTCATCTAGTTAGCCAGGTTAGAATCCTCCAAACTAAAGCTTCAGTTTTATATTATAACTATGTGTAATAAGTACTCTGAAGTACATTGGGGTCCACTGGAGAAGCATGCATCTGGAAACATCTATGTCAAATTAGCATTGCAAATTTGTTTGGAAACAACAAATACCTCTGAGATCTTTTAGTGATTTTGCTATTCTTCACACACACAAAACTATTTACTTCTTAGGCACAAATAGAGAGATCTATTTTTCTATTCTATTATATGAGATGGTTCCCCAACTGTCCTTTCAACCAAGTTAGAATTTTAAAAATCATTCTTATTTTCTCCCTTAACATTCAATCAGTCATTAAAGTCAGTAGTCCTGTTTTATGTCTTCCTTGTCCAATGTCACTACCTTGGTCCAGGCCATTACTGTCTCTTACTAAGCTTATTATGTAAATTGTCCTTTCCTGAGCTCCCATTTCCAGTCTTTGTCTATGTTGAATTATTTACCAAAGAGATATTTATAAAGCATCACAATTATTTTCTGGCTTTAAACTGGTTCACAGCTCTCTGCTATCTTCATGATTACACAAAATTCCTTAGCATAGTGGACAGAGGCTTTCATGATCCATGTTATGACTTGTGTTTCAATGTCCCCCCAAAGCCTTGTGCAGTCATAGATGAGGATTTTTCAGAGGTGGCTGAATCAAGAGTGTGTGATGCTGGAATTAAGGGAATGTGATTAGTAAATCAGTACACTGATTGGGTTGGCACTGCCCCAATCCTGGTAGCCTGTTAGATTATAAAAGGGGCATAGAAAGGCTGCTAAGGCCCCTTGCTTACTTTCTACCTTCTTCTCACCATGAACTATTCTTCCTCTGCAGTGCCCCTCTGCCATGTCACCCTGCCTTGGAGCCAGCCAATAATGGACTGAAACCTCTACAAACTGTGAGCCAAATAAACCTTTCCTCCCTTAACTTTGGATGTCAGGCATTTTGTCTCAGGAACAAGAAAAGTAACTAAGACAGAATTTATGTTAAGATTTAGGTTAAGAATCAAGAGTGAAGAGGCCAGCAGAATGATTTATAACATCGTGAACTTGGCCAGAAAAGAAGCTTCAGTAAAGTTGCAGCCTACAAAGATGGAACAGAGGAGAAATTAGAGTAAGATAAAGCCAAGTATTGCAGAAGAAGACAACAGAAAAGATGGCCTGAAGACATCAAAACAACCAGCAGGACTTCAGCCTTTGCAACCTCAAGCCTCAGTGTTGCACAGATGAAGAGCGCCACAGAGCACCATGTTCCAGAATGGTGGCACCCTAGAGAATTTGTTGCTAGGGATTGGGTTCAGAGTGCTCAGCAGTCCAGGCACTCGACCCCTATAGCCAAGAGAGAAAGAAGCCTGGCTACTGCTCCAGCTGGTGGAAGACCTTGGCATCATTCCCATGATGGTTTTAACTGCACGTAGAATTTAAGAGTTGCAGGGTCAGGAAGGCTTCCACACAGATTTCAGAAGAAGGCCTGGGCGGCCAGGCAGTGTGCCCTTGAAAGGGCAGTGTGTGAAGCTCTGAGTGTGAAGCTGAAGGTGCAGTTGAGACCCCAGAAGTTTGGAGAAGCCAGGAACATGGATTGTCTGAGAAAAACTGCAAGGAGGGAGTAGAGCCAGCCGAAGAGAGAAGCCATGGGAGCTACAACCACCAGCAGTGCCATAGGAATGGGGCCATCCATGCCGTTTGGAGTTTATATCTTGCCACATATTGCCACAGATGCTTGACTTAGAACTGCAGGACTTAATGTTTACCCTGTTGGATTTTGCTGCTTTAGTCCCCTTCCTGTCTTTCCCCCTATTTGTACCTTTTGGAATGGTAATATTTATCTTGTGCCATTGTGTGTTGAAAGTGTTTAACTTTCTTTTAATTTGCATAAGGGCTCACAACTAAGAGTTTGCCTTAAATCTCAGAGAAGGCTTTGGACTTAATTTGTCAGTAATGCTGAAACTTTTAGGACTTTGGCAGCTCTTGGAGATGGACTAAAAGTCTTTTGGATAAAGGAATATGCATGAGTTTTTGGGAAGGCAGGGGTAGAATATTATGGTTTATGTCTAGATGCCCCCCCGCCAAAGCCTCATGCTGTCATAGCAGGGGCTTTTTCAGAAGTGGCTGAATCTAGAGTGTGTGATTCGGGGATTAAAGGTATGTGATTACTAAATCAGTCCACTGATTAGGTTGGCACTGCCCTAATCCTAGTAGCCTAGATAGAATATAAAAGGGGCAGAAAAAGGCTGCTAAGGCTTCTTGCTTGCTTTGCTACCTTCTGCCTACCATGAACTGGTTCTCCTCTATGATGCCACCCTGCCTTGGAGCCAGCTGATAATGGCTCTACAAACTGAGAGCTAAATAAACCTTTTCCCCTTTAACTTTGGATGTCTGGTATTTTGTCTCAAAAATGAGAGAAAAGTAACTATGACAATCCACCATTGACTTTTCTCAGTTTCAACTTGGGTCCCTTCCCCTCTGCTTCATCTTCTTCAAATTATTTTCAGCTCCCTAATTGCACCATGTTTCCTTCCTTCCTTCCTTCCTTCCTTCCTTCCTTCCTTCCTTCCTTCCTTCTTTCCTTCCCTCTCTCCCCAATTCCCTCCCTCCCTCTTTCATTTAGGCCTTTCCTCTGCCTTTCTTTGAATCTTCCCTCCTTTTCTCCCTCCCCATATTTCTCTTCCCTTTCCTCCTTCTATGTGAAAATGATATCACCTCTACCATGATGGCCCCTGTTCTCCATCCTTAGCTGGAAAAATTGACACTTATCATGATGTTATCTCAAGCACCTGATCATAAAGCAGTTTACTCACTACCTTCAAAATGGTATTATAAAAACATTAGTATCACACCCCAAAGTTGTGGGGCTCTATTCTAAATTATAGTATCCCTGGGTGAGTTCATAATTTTTGGATGCTTTTTCACTCTATATTTTTATTGTTGTTTTCTTCATCTATCTCTACCACACAACTTTGAACTTCTTTGGAGCAGGGATTATGTTTTGGAAATTTTATGATCACTAGTCTAATTAAGTATGTGTAATGTATTTGGAGAACAATAAATACTTAAGAAGCATAGAACTTTTCATTTATTTTATTGCTAAGGGATTAAGTTTGGTCATTTGGAAGTAATCATAAGTTTAAATAGTTCTTGATGAAATTACACTAAAATAAATATGACTATGTAAAATGTTAAGCATCTTTGCTTTAAGGCCTTTATAGAGAAGACATACACACTCACATGCATACTCATGCACAAGTCTGGAAAGTATTGTTCCAGTAAATGTAAAAAATATATGGAGCTTGTCTTTATAGCTGCAGAACTCTAGTGGGCCAAATTTGATTACTTTAAACATTATTGAAGTTCTCCACCATTTCCAGAGGGTTACTAAACACTCATTTTGGTAGTACAAGGATCTATGAGTTTTTGGTTTGCTGTCTTTTGTTGTTTTAGAGGAAAGTTTGGATAGCTTGCAGAGAGACTGCTAACCAATGCAGTTTGAAACTAATCACAGCTCATGCCATGGTATTTGTCCTTCCCTTCCCTTGTCCCTGTAGATCATGGTGCAGCCCTTTGACATTACATTTCCTGAATTATAATAGAGTTATGGCTTTCTTCTCCACTGGAAACACCAGCTCATTGACAGCACAAATTTCCTCAACTTTTTAAACTTTCATGTCTCGTCCAGAGCCTGGGGCTTATGAGATATCCCAAGGTGGGTTTTGGTGGTTTTGGATAAGTGAGTGAAATTCCTGGTTTGCATGAAATAATGTGATGATCTGTAGTATAATTACAGATTTTCACTTCATTATGAAAAGAGCACCTAATAATACAAGCTTAGCGATTTGTTTTGTCTGTTTGGATTAGTAAACCCTGCAAGGAAAAGACAGGGACAGGTTTAGTGTCTTGATATACTGGGACACTTCTACCACCTTAAAACAAAATTACATGTATTGACTTTTGAAATAAATAATACATCACTTGTATCACATCAACATTCTACTAAATGTCCATGTTATCATATTTTATTAAATAAAATCTGTTTCTATTAGGGTTCTTTAGAGTAAAAGAATGAATAGAACCATAATATGATAAAGTATGAGAACATAAACACATAAATGTATTTATAACCAAGGAGGAAATACTAATACCAATTCTAGTCATTTATAATCATCTTTATAACTGATCTTATTACTAAATCTTAGATTTATACTTAGGTACATCCACTATACACTCTGTATTCCTTTTCCCTTTAGCAAGGATGGCAGCTTGTTGCATTTATTCATTTGTTGGTATGAACCAAAATTCATTCCTGAAGGGGCTGGTCTGTTGTACTGCTACTTGGATTGGGTTGTTGTCTATTGACCTTAATTGCATGGTGTGGTAATCATAGAAGCGTCCTAAGATATCTCCTATACTCTAGAACACTCTTTCTTACCTGCGCTATGAAGTCGTGGTCCAGCATGCCCCTCATGATCTGGGTCAAACACCCAGTCTGCCTAGACACACTTTTCTTTGCTTTTTGATTTAGAAACATGAGGAATCCAAAGTGGCAGGGTGACAGTCTTAACTTCCAGCTGATGGAATCATTGTTTGTTTTTTTTCCCCCCTTGGTAGTGTGTATTTCTCCTGTTAGAACTAAGACCTATGAGCTAACACAGGGTAAGTTGGTGAGAATAAGAAACAACCATTTTCCAGTGGATCATTACAATCAATTACGAGTGGTGTAACCACTGTTTTCACTCCTTCATTTCTGACTGTATGAAGCTTGGCTATGACAGCAAGAGCATCATGTATTGGAAACTAATTCAGCGCATATACAGCCTTGCAGACAACCTTGCCCCAGCCCAGAAAGGTATTGTCACCTAGCTGGCAATGTAACTGAGTTTTTAAAACATCATTCCATTGTTCTATCGATTCAAATGCTTCAGAGTACTTGTGAACATGTTAAGACCAGTTTTGAAGTGTTTGGACTGTGATAAGAAAATATTATAAACTGGATAGATTTTAAACTATAAAAATGTACTTCTCACATATCTGGTGGCTGAGAGCCCAAACAATAGCATATTTGAAGTCTGGGTGAGAGCAAGCTTTATGGATCATAGATAGAAGCATCTTGTGACTTCGTATGATTGAAAGGCAAGACAGCTAGCTTTTAGGTAGCTCTTTTACACGGGCTCTGATCCTGTTCATGTGTGTCCCACCTTCATGACCCAGTCATTTGCCCAGAATGCCATCATATTAGCAGTTTAGTCTTAGTATTTGAATTGGATATGGGGCCGGGGCATTAAGACACCAATGAATTCTGTGCATGTGGGCACATTGCTGTACATCTTCTGTTATATAAAATTAGTTCTGTAATCTGAGTATTATGGGTGGTATTTTGATGTCCTCCCAAAGCCTCATGCGTCGTAGGTGGGGCTTTTTCTGATGTGGGTGAATCTAGAGTGTGTGATGTTAGGTTTAAGGGTGTGTGATTACTAAACCACTACACAAGTATTTTCTCAGCAACTTGAGAAAAGTAACTAACACTTTGAACAATGCTATGTCAAACTCAGTGGCCCTGGGTAAGATGTTTTAGTCCGTGGGTTGGAATTTTGGTAAAAGTACTGTACGTAGAGGAGAAATTCATACCTAGAGTAATTGTCTTTTCCAGTAAGAGCAGAGCATTGCCCTTTCTATGATGGAAGGGATCTGATGGAATCAACCTGCACAGGCCAAACAGGAGACTTGAATGGGAACATGGAGGGGGTCACTGCCCTGTAGTCTTTCAAGGCCATGGTGGTGACACTGATCTCTGAGATCCCACTAGGAATGTGGTATTGCTTTTTGGTTTATTATGTAGAAAAAGTTCTGTTGGCTTCCACAGTAGCCCTCACTTCACAGGTCAGGAAACTATAGTAGGGGTTTACCAGTTGCTAAGAGTTTCTATTCAAATTATGCATCTGAAGTGAGAAAACAACCACAGGATGGGTTTGGGGACCCAAGGATCTACCATGAGGTGGGTCTGTGGCACACTTTCATTGATTATCTAACCTCCATAAATCTCCACTCTGATCTGTGACCACTGTGAAGTTCTAAGCCTCCTGGAATTAGTAGCAGTTCAGAGCCAATGTCTAGTGTCTCCAAATGCTCTCATTATTCTTTTTTCTATAGCACATAGTTGCCCTTGGAAAATTCCTTAAGTCTCTTTGCAGAAGACTGAGATAAATATTAACAATAGAAAGTTTTGGAACTATTTCAGGGTCCTTCCTCCAAGGGTATTCGGCCCTCCCCTTATTTAAAAGTCTCTGAGCTTGAAAACGATTCACATCTGGGGATTGGTTGAGGAGCCATATTTCCTGTTTCTGTGATCTAAGTTAGAGCTTTGTCCGTTTGACCTGTAACTTTCCCTCAATCCAGAGTACAGAAAAATCCATTAGCTTCCTATCTGGTTTCTTTCTGGGAACACCAAGATCAACTATGCAGCACCATAGATCTGAACAAGTCAGAATATACCACTTGCTGCTTTGATTCTGCTCTCCATTCCAGTAACCACAGTTGCTGTGTCTCCATTTGGAGGCACTTGCTCCTACCGTTCCTGAGTTCTAATGACCTGTACTCTTAATTGCATTTAGGTTTGCTAGATGGGTGGCTGCAGTTCCCCTTATAAAGTCTGGTCTACAGAAAATAAGCTTTGAAAGATGCCAGAGCTACCCTTTACAAATTTATTGTAAGCTGTTGGCTCACATAATTATGGAGGCTGAGTAGTTTCATGATCTTCCTCCTGTAAGCTAGAGACCTAGGAAAGTATGATGGTTGATTGATTGTTTCAACTTGAGTAAGAGAAGCTCAACTAAATTGGCTTAGCAATTCCATACCCTAGGGTGGGTTGTCAACTGGATGGTATAAAGGGGAAATGAAGAAGGATGGATCTGCTTCTGTTTCTTCGGAGGAGCTCCAGCTTTTGCCTTCACCTTGGACATCATCTCCTGGCTTCCAGTGCAGACTCCTTAACTTCCAGTGTGGATCCTTTAGCCTTCCAGCATAACTCTTCAGCCTCCATCGCAGACCCATTGGCCTCCTGATATGGACTCAGCAGCAACACTGCAGTGAGCTCCAGACCTTCGAATGGATCTCTCAGATCTCCACTGTGAAGACAGACCTTCTGCACTCTTCCATATCTGACTCTATGGGTAGCCATTGTAAGCCAATCTTGTAAATTCTTATATATTTGTATATCTTGTGTTATACCTGTTTCTCTAGTAAACACTGACTGATACAGAAGGCCAGTGGTGAGTGCCAGAGGACTGCTGGTGTAGATTCCATGCAGTCTGAAGTCCTGAGAAAAAGGAGAACCAGTGGAAGATTGATGTCCCAGCTCAAGTGGTCAGGCAGAGGGAGAGCATGTCTATCTCCTCCCCTTTCTGTTCTGTTGGGCAATTAATGCAGTGGAGAGGGACATCTGTTTTATTCAGTACCCAATTCAAATGCCAATCTCTTCTAGTACTCACAGAAAATCCCAGAAATAATGTTTAATCAAATATGTAGGCATGCCATGGCCCAGCCAAATTAACAAACAAAATTAACCATCAGCGTATTTCTTCAGCCATCCAGTCCATTTGTGAGCATTGAACTCTTAAGTTGATGTTTGGATTATGTTCTAGTGAAAATTGTAACATGGGAAAAAATTTCCTTTGGTTGATGACTATTTAACTGTATTTCATAATATTCAAAATGCTTTCAAAAATGAAACAATGTTTTATATTCTTTCTTAGATAATTTATGGAATATATCATGTTGATTCAGTTGGTACGAAAAAGTGAGTTCCATGAGGATATCATCTGGTATTTTCTAAGCACATGGGAAACATACTCCTGGAAGCGATTAGCAAGTGAGTTGTGGTTGAACTGTGCACGCCCCAAATAAACAGTATGTTGAAGTCCTAATTGCCAGTGCCTCAGTCTGTGACTGCTTTGAAAGAGTGTCTCCACAGAAGTAATGTCATCAAGGTAGGGTGACTAGGGTGGGCCCTAATCCAAAGTGACTGGCATCCTTATAAAAGGAAATGCAGATGTACTGCAGACCCCACCTAGGAGCAAAGAGTATTCCTTACCTGCATTCCCTACCTGGGATACACTTTATTAGATTTCTGGGGCTGCTGCAACAAATTACCATAAAAGGAGGTAGGGATTAGGCAATATTTTCTCACACTTGCACTTTTAGAAGTCCAAGATCAAGGTGTTGGCATAGGTGGGTACTTCTGAGGGCTGTGAGGGCATCTCAGATATTCTGCATCTCTCTCCCAGCTTGTGGGGCTTTGCTGGTAATTTTTAGTTTGTTATTTTGTAGGTGCATCACTCCAACCTCTGTCTCCATATGATGTTCTTCCCTGTGTGTATGCTCAGGTCCTGTGGGTGCAGGTGCCAAGAATAATTATGTGCAAACTTTGCTTTGTTTTTGAGGCATATCTAAGTGAGAGAAATGAGAGAGAGAGAGAGAGAGAGAGAGAGAGAGAGAGAGAGAGAGAGAGAGAGAGAGAGATGAGCCCAGTAAGCCTATGACAGCTGAGTAAGTATAGGAGAGCCATCAACGGAGATGGTGATCTATGGACATATTCTAGACCACTCTGCTGTCTAAGAAAGGCTCAGTTTGCCAAGGCCATTGCTCTACCTTCAGGCCAAAATCTGCCATGAGGGATACTTAGATCATCCAGGAACAGGGCAGCTTTAGTGTCTCTGCCACCTCCCTTCTGTCTGTGAGCAGCTGTGGGAGGCATGTCCTTGGTCACACTCAGAGATGGACTTCCAAATATGACCAGAGGGGCCCTTCATTAATTCCACTGTCTGACTGGGGAGGTCTGAAGCATTCTTCTTCTATGGATGCTTCTAATGGGATTGAAAAACTGATGCAGAATACAATCTTTGAAAATAATGCACCAAATGTAAATCCTCCAGAATGGAAAAAATCCAGTAATCTAGAGTATATGATTCTGAATCAATATAAATATCAATAGAAATCAGTCCTAACATGGAAGTGCACAATGAAGTGGAAGCGTCTATTGCTTGTGAGGCATTGTGGTGACAGAACCTGGGGGTTGGGGAGAGTAAGTTGCTCTGCTTGGCTCCACACCAACATGAAGATAACAATGACCCCCATCTTTAACAATGGTTCCAAGTTTACACTGGTTTGGGGGTTGGGATCACCACCCCAGTTAACTGTAAGAAGACACCACAGAGAGCTCTGTGTGGGAGATTTCTATGGTTGTGGTCTTCAAGCAGCACATGTTTATTTTGCTCCCTTTCCACTGGTTAAGATTCAGTCATTTGATGCTTCCCACATGCGAAGTAGGCTGCCAAGTGTACTGAAGCTGTGTGCCCCGGAAAAGATGAGAACATATCTGGGTGTGCAGCTGGCCATCAGTCCCACACCTGGCGGTGATCAGATATCAGTATTGATTGTCAAAGAGAAAGAATCCAAAAGAATGACTCAAATTCTCAGTTCATATCCAGCTGTTTGACATTATGCAAATTCATAAAATAGTCATTGGCTAATGCTTTCAGGATTAAATATACGTACAATGTATGGATATACTTTACTACAAAGTAAATAAGGTAAACAAATTAAGCATATACTAAGGGAATTATTATAATTCTGTTTCATAACTGAATAATTTCCCCCCAGGTTTTGTGAATAAAAAAATGCAATTAAGTACTCTAGAAATAGAACTACAGATGGTCCCAATGAAAATGTATGGAGGTGGATAAATCCGACATGTTGAATCAGTCCTATAAATAAATTCCTTTTTGGTTTTGTTTTAAAGCCTTTTAAGAGTGTATTTTCAGGCTCATCTTTGCTACTGAAGTGTATGCACTCACAGGCTAGTAATAAGAAAGTTATAGAAGACCAAAGTGATACAGATGATAAATTTAAAAGTAGAAAAGGGATTTAGAAAGTTAGGAATAAGTCAGGACTAATTATCCAAATGCTAAATATTAATAATACTTTAGAGGACAACAATACTAATCACACCTGAGTGATTCTCAAGTTCACAGTGTGCCTTGTTGACTGCTCACTGGCTCCTGTCCCATCCTTGCCTGACAGGACTGTGCCTGAGGCCGATCTTGCCTCCTGCAAGCAGCCCCACCTCTTCCCAGGCAGCCCTGGGACCATTGCAAAAGGAACTGGGCCTAACAATACCGGGTGTGCTCCCCGTCCCGGGTGGACCTGGATTGGAATGTCAGCTGTACTACTTAGGATCTATGCAGCCTGGGAAATTTACACATTTTTACCCTCTCTAAACTAGTTTATTTATAAAATGAGAATGACAATGCCTACTCCCAGAGTTGGTGTATGGAATGAATAAGATAATCTGTCTATGCTGTTTATCAAAAACCTGACATTTAGTTACTGCTCAATCATGTTACATATTATTGCTATTATTATTAATACTAATACATATATGTGTATGTGTGTGTGTGTGTGTGTGTGTGTGTTTGGTAACACCTTCAGTTCTACTAGTTAGTGGCATTCCAAAGCATTCTTAGTTAGGGATGAAATATTTGAACATTAACTGTATATCCCTTAAGATAAGAGATTGGTGCTTCTGTTTAGACAAGGAGGAAGCTTAGCCTTCACAGGCCTCCTAGGTTTTGTCCTTTGCCCCCCACCATGTGATATGCATATTTTGAAATAAGAATCTATCTGTCCATTTATGTAGTACATTTAACATGAGTCCAGCTTAAAAATGTTCACATTTAACAAAAAAAGAAATGCTGCCCTATGCAAATATTTTCTCTGCATCACTGAGTATTCATTTTTTTCATTTGACTGTTTTTCTTTTCATTTGCTACCATGTGCCAGGGTATTGTAGTAGGTATTGATAATTCAGTAAAGACAGAAACTATCTGTGTTTTCAGAGTGTATACTCAAGCAGTCTATGAGCTAAGATAACCATATTTAAGTGGAATATATTATGTCTGAAATTTCTCATTCTTTCAGCAAGTAATCAGTCATGGAGCATCTATATACCAGTGGTGGTAAACCTATGGCATATGTGCCACAGTGGGCTGTTTGTATCGCTGAAAACTCTGAATGGCTTGGCATCACTGATCCACACGCTATATCTACTGTTGCCTAGGCTGGCATAAAATAAGGGTCAGTACAAAAATCTACTACTATCTTCTGGACCCATCCTAGAAAAAGCCCAATTTTTTACCCACATGCAGTAGAATTCAATATATACAGAATATCAACTGTACAGATATAGGAAATTGGAGAAATGGGAGTAGGAACATTGCTTCAACAGATTCCTCTGCTAAACCACAGAGTCCTGCAGTCATCTTTGTTCTCATTTCTCCCTGTCATCACCATTCTCCTACTTCATGGGATTTAGGGTGAAAATGTCAGTGTCAGACTCTTTCCAATTCAATACATCCCCAACCATTTTGGTTTACTGGAGCAGCAGTCTCTACAAAGTGAATGCTACCATGGAAATGCTGCTTACATACCACCCTCTAAACCTTGAATAGCTAGAAAACAGCCTCATCTCCTGGATTATCCCTTTTGAAGACAGCAAGTAACAAAAGCTCTTTTGTGGATGTCTTTTAAGCATGAAGAAAAGAAGAAGTCCCTGATTATTATGCAACTTGGATGATGACTCATTATAATTAATTAAATGGAGACATCACTCTCAAAGAAAAATTGTTGAGAGTTTCAATGAATTAGGACCTAGCTGCTCTTAAGATAGACCTGGTTTTGATTACTTTAAAAGGTAGAATCATGTAAATGAAGAATGCTCTATTCATAGTATTTTCAAATGACATGAAACGTTAAAAGACATACCTCTGAATAATCACAAGCTTTCCATTGCAACTTGAAACATTTGTTTATATAATTCTAAACTATGAAAATTTAGATTTTGTCTGTGTAAGAAATAACTTAAGAGTTTCAATTTATCTCATTCTAATTTTTTTTGGCAGTTCTGAGTGTTATGTCTTATGTCTGCATGCCCCCTCCAAAGCCTCATGCACTCATAGGTGGGGCTTTCTTGAGGTGGCTGGATCTAGCATGTGTGATGCTGGAATTAAGTATGTGATCCTGGGATCAAGGTTGTATGATCACTAAATTAGTCCATTGAAAGGTTTGGCATACTTCTGGGTGTGGATAATGGAAGGCCCACCCTGTTCGTGAGTGTTATCTGCCCTAAAGGCCTGTGATCTGAATAGAATTTAAGGCATAGAAAAGAGGGCTGCTAGAGTTGCCTGTCATTGGTTGCTGCTTGGTACTTCACTGCTTTGCTGCCTGCTACCTGCCATGGACTGTTTCTTCTCTGCAATGCCCCTCTGCCATGACACTCTGTCTTGGAGCCAGCTGTGAAGTGAAACCTCTATCAACTGTCAGCTGAGATAAACCTTTCTTCCTTTAACTTTGGGTGTCTGGTATTTTGTCTCAGCAATGTGAAAATTAACCAAGACACTGGGGATTGAACCCAGAGCCTCATACTAGGCTATAGTCTCAGCCCTTCATTTTTGATTTTTTGAAAACAGGGTCTAATTAAATTACTAAGTTTCCTAGGCTGGGCTGAGCATGGTGGTCCTCCTGCCTCAGACTCTCAGAGTTCTGGGATTACAGGCATGTTCCTTCCTCTATGTTCAGCTACCTAATTCTCTTTTACTGTACATTTTCTATAAAATTCAAATTGGAGGAAATCAGCAAGAAAACATTGTGGGTGTCCACTTATTTTTGATTTCTGGAATTTCACTCATAGAAAAAATAACGTATTTTGAATAAATTGGAACATTAGTGATATCACATGTTAAATTATGGCACAGGACCACTGTTAGTTTTCCGAATCTGGTCTTGTATTCATATTAAGAATGTGTATTTTTGCAACAATGCTATGATTATTGTGTGTATGCAAATGCTCTTTGATTCAAGTTGACAGCAAATTAGTGCAACAGATCCATGACACAAATGACTACATCTCCTCACACTCTTTTTAAAAAAAATCTTGTTAGAATTGGCAAACAACTGCTCTCGTGTACTATAATTGTGCTGAATTATTCATTTTTGTTAAAGAAATCTAAGATTAAATACAGATGACCTTTTATTTCATTCTTTCTAATTTATAAAGTGTCAGACCTCATTGGTAGGTCCAAGATGAGATGACAGCACGGTTGGTGAACATCACTGACAGGTCTGAGGGGTCAGGGACATCGTGTTTCTGTTAATGATTTCACCTCTTGCACTGTGTTCTCACCAAAGGAAACTAGCTTTCAACTTGATGTATGTGAGGGAGGGAGGAAGGAAATAACTCAACCTAAGCTCTAAAAAACAAAACCATAGGCTCTGCTTAGCACTCAGCAGAGAAAGGTGCTGTTGGTGTCTTCATGGGTGTGCAGTAGACCAGCTCTGGTTGGGGTTTTCTCGACCACTCACTTTCAGGCAGCCTTTCCTTCACACCAGGATGAACTCTTCTTGGTGTCTTTAAGAATTTTTAAAGAGGAATTCCGAAAGTAGCATATGTTTCTTTTCATAATCATTTAGAGAGAAACAAATGGAAGACAATGCCACTCTTTAAGGGAGTGACTTAAATTAGCCGTGCTGAATAGACTTTAGTGATGCTCAAGAAAGTAGACAAGGAAAGGGATTAAATTTTCCTTTTCTTTAAATTCAGCAGGGAAAAAACTCCTATATTCGTGAAATGTTTCTTAACATTGATCTCACATAAAGAGCTTCTTCCTCGGGCCATTAGTTTTTAAGTGGTAAATGAGTTAAGAAATAGAAAAAATATATATATCTAAGTACAAATAAACATGTAAATACATACATTACATAGGTATAAACATGTACTATACATATGTCCATGATCACACACTCATCCCTCTAGGTTTGTCATCATTTCCTTTACATTCCACTCCTGCGCCATATGTGAACTGTAGCAGCAGCAGGAGCAACAGCACAGTCATTAATTCATCTAGTACATCTCCTTGCTGAAGCTAAGTTGTTCTCTATGCTATCTTTCTCAGTCATTTCCTCTGCTTGTGTTTAAATCACTCAATCATAGTTATTGGAGGATCTGCCTTTAAAAGTGGTCCATAGGCTGGCATGTTAGTATATGAAGATTTTCAAAATACCCAATCTACATTTTCTTTTATTCAATTTTATGCTGCTGTTTCTAGTTATTCCTTATTCCTAGTACCGTAAACTAATTTTTCCCATGATCATTGCCTTTATATCTACTAAGAGAAGCTATAGTTATAAGATCAAGCTATTTGTCATTATTCTGTTCATTGTTGATTGCATTGTTTCATTTTAAAACACCCTCCTGGCCTTTTAATCATGCTTTCAGGTTTGGCTAAGCTATTCACTTTCTTACAAATTATTGTTTTTCAATTAATTTATTCATATTACATGTTAAAAGTCAGCTTTATTTTAGAAATCTTTTGGGTCAGAAAGCCACATATATTTCAGTGGTTGTGGTTTGTGAGGAGATGAGGGTTAAGTTTTACTTAGACCTTTATTCTTTACTATAGCAAGTATAGGAACAAGGTACATAAGGAGAGAATTACTGATTGAATCAAAATTTGCCCTTGCAAAGAGAAGGTCTATGGAAAACAGGATTTTTATTCAGAATAGTATAGATCAAATCCATTCATTCCTGAAAAACTGTCCCTTTGATTAAAACCATTTAGATTGGTTCCCACATTGGATGGTCTTTCATTGCTATACTGAGTAATACTTTAGTACAGGAGTTTTTGTGTATGATTGCTGCTGTCATTTAGATCTAAAGTGTCCCCCCAAAGTCTCATGTGCTTGGAAGGTGACAGGATCATGGGGTCCCATACTCAGTAGTGGATCCATCCATGGGTGAGCTTAGTAGCTGAAGTGCTCTGTGGAGGGCCTGGTTGGGCCTGAGCCACTGGGGTTGTGATGTGGAAGGGTGCATTCTCCTCCCAGATTTCTCTTTTCTCTCTGTGCCTCCTAGATGTGTGCGGTGAGCAGCTGTCCTCTGCAGGCCGTTCCAACACACCATTCTGCCTTGGAGCCAGGCAACATTCGACTGAACCCACTGGACACTGTGAGTCAAGTAAGCCTGTCCTCCTTTACATTGTGAGTGCTGGGTATTGCATCCCAAGGATGGCAAAGTGGCTAATACATCATATCTCAGCAATTTTTTACATCAGTGCTCATCGCAAGGTTCTTATGTAGTTTTGGGCAGTGCAGCTCAGAATAAGAATGAAAGGTAAAATTGTGGGCACACCAAAATTTAAAAGGACTTCTGGGACCCAGAAATAGGTGACTTTTCTAATTTTTTTTGGTTTTTGTTTTTTGGTACCGGGAATCAAACTCAGGACGTTGTGCTTTCAAGGCAGGCAGCGACATCACTGAGCTAATTCCCCAGCCATAGCTTTCTACTTTTTTCTTTACCTGAATTCTCAAATGCAGATGTATTTTGGGATTATATGTTTAGTTGAACCAAACATTATGCTGAAATTCCATGGTAAGAGGAATGGAGTGATAATTCTTAAGAAATATTTCTGTTTATGACTGATGGCATTACCCCAACCCCTGTGTTGCCTAAAGTTGTTAGGGAAATTTTTATTCTACCAGAACTTGCTTATCCCTTTAGGGAGAAATTTTCAGCTTGTGGATATTTTGAACTTGTGGCATGTGTCTGAGCATATTACAAGTCCTTTGTGAATATTATTACTAAGCCCATCTCAGTGCTAAATAATGAAGTTTCCATTACAGTTTTAATGTTTAATTTGGATAAGATAGAACATAAATCTCTACAGCAGTTAATAAATTAATCCAGTTTTCACCCCATTGGTATGCGGTACGTTTAAATACTATTGTAGAGGATGTAAAAACACACCCACCGCAACCTCATATTGAGACCAAGGCTTTCATTCCTCTAGGTCTGGATAGTTGGAGGCTTAGCTCTCCAAACTCTGTCCTGTTTGGAACTTGGTTTCAGTTGAAGATAGCTACAATGCCAAAAGTTCTCTCCCCAGTCTGGAGACAGCTTATATTTTAATGACTGACCAATGTTGCATTTTAAAGGCACAGCCCTTTGTCCCAGAGTAGGATAACTTTCAAATCTCATCATAGCTGAAGGTTCAGCTGAGGCCTTTGTTGTGATTGTGTGACACTGTAACTCCCCTTTTTACCCAATGAAGATTATTCCATCCAGGGACATGTGATGATTTGGACATGTGAGCATTTCCCAATAAAGTTCCTGCATTCAAATTTGTGTCTTGCAGTTTATTTTCCTGGTTCATTTTCTCCAGGGGAAATTCAACCTGCAACAGCTACCTTGATTTTTTCTTTCTGTGTAAGGATGAAATAACTGACACATAAATGCTGAATATCAAGATAGAATCTATATATATTTAGTATATTTATAGCCCTCTTAGAAGGTATGTTGAAATGCATCTCTAAGAATATCAAGCCAAGATGTCAGAAACTTACACTGTGGCTTCCTGTAGAATTTAAGTGGTTTAAGATAATGCCTTTTATTTTCACCAGTGATTAATATAATACAGACCAGTTTTAATTTACTACAAAGCTGTTACTGTAGCTCTAGGTGATTATATTCTTTCTGTTTTTTTGTAAATACAACTTTATTTATTTATTTATTTATTTATTTATTGGTACTGGGGATCGAACTCGGGTCCTTGCGCTTGTGCAGCA
This sequence comes from Heterocephalus glaber, assembly GCF_000247695.1. The sequence goes on from NW_004624757.1 coordinate 23,718,688, forward strand.
GGTGGTGAAAACACTGAGCTAAATCCCCGGCCCTAAATACAACTTTAGTTGAAAAGTCTTCACCAAGAACTAAAAGTGAATATTTATTTCCTTTATATACCAATTTGTTTCATATTCCTAATCTAGAATACAGGCAGACTTTTAGTTCTCTGTGAAAAAAGATGAGTAAATATAGAAAGAAAACACAAAACTCTACATTTCTTAACCTGAAGCATGGAGACTCTGGAAGCAGAGTCAAGGCCATGACATTATATATCAACCACTGTAACCCTCAAAACAGCACAAGCCACAACTTTCTGCTTTATTAAGACAGAATATACACAAATCTTAATGCAGCGTGGCAATGATGAAGATGAGAGACATAAGAGTTGAGGGCATGTTCTCAAGCTAAATTAATACAGAAAAATTCTACAGAAAACCTGATCACTTAAGACATACAACTTTCTTATGATTTTCCTGTAGATTTCTTGCTCTGTGATGTGTTCTTCAGTTTTTAGTGGCTTTGTTCTCATCTCAGGGAAGGAGGTGGTGCCTAATAAGGGAGTGTTTTTCAATCTCCTGTACAAGCAAACTTCCAGGGAGAGACTGGAAGAGGCTGGGTAGAGTGGAGAAGGCTCAGGGTAGGTCTTCCTTGCTCTCTGCCTTGGGTGGGGTCTGAGAACCAGCTGTTCTCCTCTGTGGCTCCAGTCCCATCTGCTGCTGCTCCACTCTGGCTCAGGTGGCCCTGTCCACCCCCCTTCCTTCCGGTGTTCTTCCAATGGTAGCTGATTTCTGGTTGGCTTCACAGCCCTCATAATTCTCTGCTCTTTTCCGTAATGCTTTGCTCTTTTCTGTTGTGCATGCAGGAGTCTCTATTTTAACTCATCTGATCTAAATACGTAAAATCGTACTGCCATACCTAGAGGACCAAAAGTGTCTTGAGCATTCTGTTCTGTTGCAACCATAATACATCCCTGGTAAATACAAATTGTCTTTATGCCATATGGGGAAAAATCCCTAAAATTATACACATGCTATAGCACAGAAAAGTATGCTTAGCAGGGATGTGTAACTTGTCTATGATCACATATGGTTATAGTTTTTTAATTTTTTTGTACAGGGAATTGAACTAAGAATCTCATGCTGGTTACGGTTTTAATGTGTCCCTGAAAATTTCATGAGTTGTAAAACTAATTCCCAAATTCATATGTTGATGGTCTTTGGTTTTGGAGACAATTAGATTAGACCAGATAAGGTGGTCTTTATAGCTGCTTTGTAGGAAGGGCTAGGGATCTGAGCCTGTGCTGGCTCTGTCTTGTCAGGCTACACCCTCCTTCTGCTGTGTGGCAAGCTGGCCCTCATCAGAGGAGGAGCAGAGACAGAGGCCAGTATCGTGCCCTCAGACTTCTGAGCCTCTAGAACTGTGAGTCAGATAACTTTGTATACTTCCTGTCTTGCTTATTTTGTTATAGCAACAAAAACCAGATGAATACAAATAAATATCTAATGCATAGTATATATGAGGACAGCAGCTTCTGCACTCAGACTACCTGGATAGAATTCTGACTGCAACTCTTATTACATAGGCACAGTACTCAACCAACCTGTGCTTAATTTTCTCAGCTATAGGATAGAGATTTGTCAGTATCTACTTTGAAAGAGAGCTGTGATGATTATATAAATTAATAAATGTTCAGTTTTACATGCATAGTATATTCTCAATAAAATATCACTATCATTATTACCCATGTGGCTTCAGTATTGTGTTTAACTACTTCAAAAACATGTTATATTAATTACTTTCTGGGTGAAAAACCCAGTGTCTGTTTGGAAAAGCAAGATTTGCAAATGTATGACATGACATAATTTTGAACAATAATTTTTAATTTCATTAAAAGTCTGGTCCTCTACTCATGATTATCAGAATAATTTAGAAAAGAAAGATTAATTTCTTTTGTAGGACAGTCAAAAGTGCCATAATGGCCTAAGGCACCAAATTATTGCAAACCATCATCCTGCAATTAAAATGGCCAGAACTGACCTACTCTTTATTAAACATTAATCTTTGGCTTCCTCTAAATGCACCAGCGAGTTCAAGGTCTGGATATGTATGACTCATGCAAGCTCTGTGCCATTACACTATTTTATAGAAGAAAACTATTCTTCATTTCCCTGAGGCTGACAGGAGATTCTTTTTATAATTTGAAAATTGGCAGCTCAAAGTATATTTAAATGAAAGATGCTAGCTTTTCATAAAGATTATCTAGATGGTAGAAACATTGTTTTCACCATTGAAGTAACTATACAGAAAACAGTGTAGTCTGTAAATGCCATGAATATCTATTCAAATTTTATATACAATATTACTAGCATTTTTCTCTCTGTGAAGAGATGATGAAGCCGACACAGCTTTTTATCAGAACATCTGTGTCTCACTTCTTGGGGACTGATGGCTGCTGGGCATCCTGGAGGGTTAAAGCAGCAGTTGTCTGTGGGCTTTGCTGTGGCCCTTTGGGCTACATTCCCACACTGCCACATAACTTCAGAATAGCTGTACTAATAATTACAACTTTAATAGTTACTGTTTATGAAATCACACTGAGTTAAGGACTATACTGAGCCTTACAGATCATTTTATATGACCACAATACAATTTACAAAATAGGTCATATTATTATAATTACCATTTTACAAAAGAAAAAGATGACCATCATTACTGGACTAAAAGCTTATAGTCATCATGGCAAAAGTAGAATCAAGTCTATCACCAGATCCTAAAATGTTGGTCCTATACTGTGCTGTCCCTGCCTAACCCATCTTAACTTTACTTATTTATGGAATATTTGTCTAAGTGGTAGAAATTTAAGCATTCAAGTTGATATTCAGTCAGAGGAATTCCTTAGAAAAATTGACTCCTGCCTGTTCAGAAGCCTAACTACTGAAAATTTTAATTATTCAGAATAAAATAATCTTATGTATTAATTTCGATATCTAGGGCTTCTGTATAAAAGCATTTTCAAACTTGGGAAAATGTTTTACATTTTCCAAGATGTTGAGATATGACAGAATCTAATATTTTTAAAGCAAAGACTACACTGTAATTTTCTCCACATGCCTGAAGTACAAGCCTAAAAGATGCAGACAGAAATGAAATCAAAGGATCATCTGAGTAGAAAATCTTGTGCCAAGCAAAACTTCAGCTCAAGTAAATGAATGGCTGGTCTATCTGCCTTTTCTTTGAAGTTTTGATCTAAGGAATAACAACAAGAAAAAGCCACCAAGGGGAAAAAAATACTTCCTTCAATGAGAGAAAAACTAAATCTGAATTAGGTAATTTTCTCTTTCCTACATATCTCAAAGTAGCAACTTTAGGACAGAAGTACAGTTAAGGGACAGAGTTACATCTAGGTGCTTAAAGGACAACAGAGGAAAATCCAGTTTAAAAATAGACTCATGTCAAAGGAAGTATCCCTTGACTGGCTCATGACACCCATCTGATCAAACACTGTGATCATCAGTGCACCCCAGGGCAAACTCATTGTATATTTCCTTCAGTAAGGCAGAGAGATGTCTGGAATTATTTAGAAATAGCCTCCTTAAGAGACCGTGAGGTGTCCTGCCTATGGGAAGAATGCTAATCACTCTTTTTGGGAAATTTACTAACATGATACATGTAAATGGGATTCAGTTTACTGAATTGTGTGAACATTTCAGACAGACAGAAACTTGTAAACCATCTGGGGCTTAGTTATCTTGAAGGAAAGCTAGTGGTATATATTCCTTTTATTTGTCAGATCTTTATTGAGTAGTATGATTGATAATATGAGGGTAGCTTAAAACTTATAATTTAGCAGAATAAGTAGGTTTTCCGGAAATATGAAGGCAAATTGGAAATTTAGGTACAGAGGTGAGAACAAGAAAAGAGAATGGAGCAGTAATTAAGTGTCCAGCAATTTCCTGAGTGATCTACACTAAACTCACCTGGAGTATTTGCTAAAAATGTCACATCCCAAGTGAATCATATCCAGTGACAACAGGAGGCAGAGATTTGCATTTGTAATAGGAATACCTAGCCTGTGGTTTTTGGTTTTTTAAAGAAATATTTAGAAGAAGTGGGAACTATTGCTATAAATAATGGAAGTATATGGACTCAAGCAACAGAATTTCACAATCCGTTTTACATTTACACAAGATATTCTGGTGGCCCGTAGAGGGTAAGAGGAAAGAAAATGATGGAAAGTCATTTCAAAGACAGATGCTCTGATCTGTACCTTCCTTTCTTCAGCCAATCTGCTTCAACCTGGCTTTTGTTTCTGAGCTCTCTCTTGTCTACCAAAGATCTTTAGCTTACCAAATTGTTAATTCTCAACCTCCATCTCAGCAGCATTTTAAAAACAATAACCACCCATCTAAAACATTGACTTGTTTTGGCTCCAAAGAGACGACTATGCATTCATTTTCCTCCATCTCTCTGCTACTTTTTTGGATTCTCTAGAATCTGGACTTTTTTCTCTTTATATACTTACTCCTTGAAATAGTAGCTTTAAATTATCATCCATATGATGAGATTTTTCCATATCTACCAAAACACTATCTTTTTTCTGTTTACTTGAAACTAATATGTTTGACTGTTTACTCAAAATTTCCACTTTGACATCTAGTGGGAATCCCGAATGTTTTATATTTAGAAGGGGGATCCCCTAACCTCACCTTGCTCTTCCCTTAGTTTTAAGCATCTTGGGTAAGGAAACCTCACTGTATTTGACTTTATCAAGTCAAATATCCAGTAATCACCCTTATTTCCTTTGATTCTTTCACATTTTATGGTTGATCTGTTTGGAAGCCCAATGGAACTTTCGTTAAACTATGTCCTGAATTAGATGACTTTTTATCAAGCTAGTTCCAGTTGCCAGCATCATCTCTCACCAATTACAGCTATTACAGCAACATGTCTTACCTATTACAATAGTAATAATCTTCTAACTGATCTCCCTGCCTTTGCTTTTGCCCTATATACTAAGCGTTCCATAGTTGTTTTGAGTGATCTTTAAGAACATAAATCAGAAAATGTCTGTCCTTGAAATCCTCCAAAACCTACCATATTGAAAATAAAACCCAAACTTCTTATCAAGGTCACAGTGTCCTACATGTCTCTTAGCAGTGTCTCCTACACTTAGAGGATGCTTGACGTTGCTTCACTGCAGTGGTCTTCTTGTTGAACACCTCCAACTTGCTCTTCTCTAGACACTAACATTGATGGCTACCTCGAGCTGGTGAGGTAGAGCTATCAGTATGTCTTTCTGTCTCATTTGATTCTAATCTCTGCTCAAATAAAATTTACTTTGTCCTTTCATGACCACTTTAACAGTTCTGTCTTCTGTGTTACTCTATATTTCTCTACCATGCTTTATTTTTATTTATTACATTATTACTATTTAACATTGTATCATATAGGTGTTTGCATGCTTATATATTAGCTTCCTTTCCTATAAAAAGATAAGGACCATAGGAGTAAATGCTTTTCTTGTTCATTTTTTTTTTAATCCCTTTTGCCTGGAATTGCTGTGGATATACAAGACAGACAAGGAATGTTTGTTAACTGAATAGATCTTTTGTAAGTATGTAAAACGTTGAAACCTTAACAATGGCATAGTGAATAAGAGTGATGAGAAAAGAATGATTTTGCTTTGTGAAATGAAAATTAAATTTTACTAATATTATATCATATTATACTTTATGGTAAAAAGTGAAGCACTAGAAACCATATGAGAAGTGCTAGCACATCTGTTATAGAAATGATAACACAAAGAACAAGATGGTTGATCTAGCCAAAAAAGCGAGACATCATCAGCAGAGCCAGGTTTAAAGGGTTCTTGGAAGTGGCACTCATGGAAAGAAACCGGAGATGAAAGAAAAGACGAACAGAGAAGAGTTCAGCAGATATTTGGGGCATGGTGAGTGACATGAAAAATTACGAGGACTTGGGAAAAATGCAAGGTAAGTCTGAAGGGTAGAAAAACAGCCACATCTCAGGCTACTTGTACCCTTGAAGGCCTTACATAAATTATTAAGGATCAATCTTAAGTAAAGATTGGGAGACATTGAAGAATTTGAAGCAGAGAGGGAGAATCCACAGGGGACATGTTTTTTCTCCACCACAAAACTGAGTAAATCTGGAGAGTGCTAAAGAACTTGAGCAGAATCCCAACTCCAGCCATGGTTGCTGAAGTGAGACAGATAGTGTCCCTCTCTACTCCTGGCAGACAAAGCAAGGATGTGGAGTTGGAATTCTGAGAATTGGGTCCTTCTGCTGGGCACTTTGAGTACTAAGGGAACAAAGAGTCCTCCTGGTTGAAGTGGGGAAGGCTCTGGTGCTCTGGTGGGGATTTCCATGTGCCACAGCTCAGAGTAATTGAGTGCTGATTGCAGTGCAGTGGTGGGGCATTCTCCATGCGTGAGCTGGAAAAGGACTTTTGAGCTTTCTGCATTTTGGGGTGTGAAACTGGGTGTTGCCATTAACACACTGGGAGAGAGTTAGGAATGGAATTCTATGATGTCTAAAGATCAATTTTTGTGAAGATTTTAAGTTTTCCGGTTGTTAATTTGTATGTATAATAATTAACTTTACAAGCACTTATAAGATAAATAAGTAAATTTGATACTGGCCAAATGAAGGGGGTGGATGGAAAGGGGGAAAAAGAATTGAGATGTGTTATGTACATGCACTAATTCCCCAGAATGAATGCAATCATTATGCACTACGAACATGGACTAATAAAATTAAATATAGTTTTGTAATATTTGCTGATAGGAAAAGATGTTTTTAAATGGTATCCTAGTGATTCCAACAAGTGATCCTCTGAAATTTTAGAAGGAAGTTTTATTATATCCTTGGTAGTAGATTCATATTTGACAAATGTCTAACAGATCAGATGAGTGTATAGTATTCAATCAGATTCCTCTAACATAAAATTTTTTTATTACAAATTGATCAAAGTATTGAGAATATTGTTATATTTATATTTTTGTTATACAGAAATGAAACTTGCTTTGCTCCCTCAGGAAAGTGAGGGTTTTATCTCTTCAAGAAAATTAATTTATCCAGTTATTCTGCAGTCCAATGGTTCACAGATAATTTTCAGAAAAATGTAATATATGCTTAAATATAATCCCTGGCAGGATTGGACACATTAATAGTAATTTAAGCATTAAGTAATTTTCAGGGAATCTTTGCATATAACAAGATTCAATTGTCCTTGTCATAGGATTGAATAAGAATGTTGAACTTTTCTAAGTAATAATGAGCTGTCTTTAATCACCATACTGTTAAAGCACAGAACTTTCATTAAAGATTTATATATTAATTTTAATTATTCCTGTTTTATGTTTATGTCAGCCCTAAATAATAATTAATTTTAATAGTCTGGGTTTATTTGAAATTTTCTCTCACTATTTTAAACATCATAGATGGACTCATAAGTCTAAAAATATTCTGGTTTACCATATATTGACCTCATTCAATATTTGGGACCTATTCTGTATCAATTGCACTGGAAAATGTTAATTTAATGAATATCAGTGAAAAATTATTATTTGGCAGAAATAGAGTTGTTGATGTTATTAATATTATAGGAACTCTGTAAAAGCATAACACATTTTTTGTGCTAATTGTAGCTAAACCACTTTGAGTAGTAGATAGCAAGCTTAAAAGAGACTGATTCATTTAAAAGGATTAATATTTAGAAATGAAATTCTAGAGGTAATGAAAACTGAAATTACAATTCAATTTTTTTTGTTGTTGTTGTTTGTTTTTGTTTTTTGGTACCAGGGATCGAACTCAGGTCCTTGCGCTTTTTTACAAATTTTACAATTCAATTTTTGAAAGCAATGATAAAAGGTAGATTTTGGGAAACAGTTTTCTTTTATACGAACTGGCTGTATTCATGATTTAGCAGAAGCAGTTGCTTTGCAATTGAATCTGACAAGAGCTATTATTTGAACTTTAAGCACTGTGATCTTAGGATTTTACCTAATAGCAAATATGAATCACTCAGGGATGCTGCAAAGCATGTACACTGTGCTCAATAGTGATTCTTTTTGCATTAAAGAAATATTCTTCAAGGCAGACTTTATGAAAGGGTCCAACCATGACCTTAAAAAATGACATGGTTTTTCATAAAATACAGGAACTGGGGAAAACTCAACTCTTTTAAAGGAGGTCATTAACCAAATGGCTGATGCAGTGTCTAGCAGTGAAACTTGCTAGGTGCTGGTGAACCAAGCTGAAAGTTTGATAGTGGAACACGTTACACATAATTAAATATGGATCCTTCCTAATCAATAGTGAGGACATAATTACTTTTCTCAAGGTTAGTTAGCTAGGGTTGTTTGAGGGGACAGAACTGGAGTGAAGGGAATCAAGAAGACAAACTAGAGAAACATGCATTTTGGAGCTGAGGAGGCTATTAGGAGCTTTGGCACACTTAAAAAACCAGACTGCAGATTTATCAGTGGTCTCAATAGGGAACTATTAGACAAGGTCAGCAAGGCCTATGAGAATTGATGGATCCATTTAAGCAATGCCTCCTTGCTTCACCAAGTTGCTTAATAATGACTGTCTGATTTTCATGTCTTTGAACAGAAACATCTTACATGAACTTCTCCTTAAACATTCTGCTTTTTAAAGAATGTTATCATTTCTCTATGAAAACCACCAATGATAAATTAAGGGATATTTCCAAGAGGAATAAACTGAAAATGTTCAGGCACTGACTAAATCCTGAAGAAGAGAGATATGTACTTTGGTATGTGTTTGTAAATATGACCTCCCCAAACGAGACCCGTGTGAGGGAGGAAAAAAGAGGAGATAAAATAGAACAGCTTAGTTCCACAAAGCATGTGGGCTGCTAAACATCCTTGTGAATGTTGTTAAACAATCATATCTTGTGTACTTCCCTCCCTTTGATCCTTCACTCCAAAATACTGTATCTATTGAGTACATTCTGGGAGCCAGATATTAAATAAAGTAGATAAAGAATTAATTTTAAATATTTGACTGACCATGAGGGTGATAAAGGCAGTTATGAGAGTCTTCCCAGGGTCATTGGGTAACCTAGAGGTTCCATATTGATAAAAAAAAAAAAGGACGGAGAAGAGATGACTTGAGCTCTTAGCCACTTAAGATTATCAGACCATTTGCATGTCTGACATTTGATAGAACAAAGTATGAAGGATCTTTAAACTTATTCCAAGAGCAATAATGTGAATTTATACTTATAGAAAGATAATATTTTTTTGAAACGTTTTGATGGCATTTCTTATCTCAGTGATATTTTTCCCAGAAAATTTATAGCATTCTAAAAACAGTTTAACACTCTAATAAATAAATCTTTTAAAGCATTGGCTTTTCTTAATTTTATTTCCAAAACTTTAATTTGTTCATGTAAGAGACAAAGAAATAATTATTTTTATAAAGATGCATATAACATTTTAGTAAACATTATGAAGTAGTCAAAGTCTGAGGTGAGGTAATACATGAAATAATGAAAAATTAAAGTCTCAGATGGGAAAGCTGATCTGTTATTTATGTTAATCCGACCTAAGAATAAAAAATTAGTAAATATCCTAGAGGCCTTAAGAAGACCCATGTATGCCAGAGGTTAAGAAATAAACTTCAAGAGAAATCAAGAGTTGTAGCAGTCAGGGCTCTCTAGAAAAAAGAATGAACAGGGTACATATACAAAGAGAAAGACTCATTTGTAGGAATTTTCAGTTTTTGTCGATTCCATTAGCTCTTAAATATGTTTGCATTGAAGTCTTTTCAATTACATTATCAGAGTGAAAATCTGGGTCTTGTGAGACGCTAACTGAGACACTCACAGGCCTGGAGAGTACACGTTTATACATCTCTATCTTATTCAGTCCTGAGACTGAGAGAGGTATTTGTAGGGTGTTGTGACATTGTGATTAATTGTGCCATAACAAGAGATCATATTTGGTTTTTGTACCCAGTTCCTGATAGAGCTTCTAAAGCCCTGATTTCCTGAGCTGTAGTAGGTGTTGGGTGCATCTTTTGTTCTCATGCTTGGCCTCTGACCCTGTTCCTGACAAGGAGCCCCTAATCCTCTAAATTTCCTGGGGGAGAGAGGCGTTTTTCATTCTAATATTTGGTGTCCTGCAGGGGTGAGTCCTCAAAAGTGCAAGTTTTGTGGAATCTCTAACTTCCACCTCACTCCCTGTCTTCTGGGGAGAGAAGACATGTGGAAGTGGAGTTAATGATCAGTGATGCCTGCACAACAGAGCTCCCATGAAACAGCTCTGAACAGATGTAGGGGCTTCTGGGCTCCTGAACATACCAGGGTGGGAGGTGGGGACCGCAGGCCATGGAAGGCCACATCCTTCCCATGCATCTGGTTGCATGCAGCTCTTCTGTCTCCTCCTGTAGATCACCACATACTTTGTAATATGCATTATAGTACATCACAAATAGTAAATAAAGGAGTTTCCTAATGTTTGAGAGCTGCTCTAGCCAGTTGACTTCACCTGTGAGGAGGCTGTGTGCCCTGGGTCAGAAGTGGGCTTGTGCCTGACCCCTGAGGTGGGGACAGACTCGTGGGCCAAGGCCTCAGACTGCCAGAACTGACACTAGCTCCAGGGAGACAAGAGGACAGTCAGGGACACACTGGTGGGGTGCTCCGGAGAACTCTCATTGTTGAGGAGAAATCCCTTTATATTCTGGTGACCCAAGGTATTCTGTGTTGTGAGGAGCCTATGAGTAGGGAGAAATGGCTTGGTTTTTCTTATCTTTCCTAGTGGTCAGTGAATGTTTGTTGAGTGACAGTTATCATAACAATTATGACTTACTGAGCTTGAGCTACTTGCCAGGAGCTGTGCTAAGCATTTCACCTTTCGTTCTCTTTAGTCTTCATATTAACTCCAATAAGAAAGATAAGAAAACAGAGTGGAAGGGGCCATGTAGGTGGAGTGAAGCAATGGGTAAGTAGAGCCATTTGTACCTGGACCAGCCTGTAACAATGTTCTTCCCATGCACAGTATGTAAGAACTCATTTGTTAAATTAATACTAATTTTGAAGTAAATAATTTGAATAAAAATGTACATAAATAAATATATTCTCTTCTTCTATATGTCCTACTCAACATTTAGGTAGAAAAATCTAATTATACACTTTACTGAAACTTACAATCCTCCTTTTACCCCAGTTTGCCATACATTATGTTATATGGATGAGCCAAAGGATTTGACAGATTGTCCCCAAATTAGCATCACTACCTCACTGAGCCTGCACAGAAAGTGTTTGGATGCACTTCACTAGTGTGCTCACAGCCAGAATTTTTAGTATTAGAAGTAGGTTGTATCTATTTTTTTTTAGTGATCTCATAGAGCTTTTAACTATTGCCACAAATAATATAAAAAATTAATGAGATTTTAAAAACTTGGGAATTGTTGGTTTCTCCACTCTCTTTCTCTAAAGAATCTGATCAGGAATGAAGAATTTTTTTTTCCTGTTTAAAGTGGAAAGTCTATTATCTTTCCTCCAAAATATTTCAAGACCCCTCCTGTTGACTGCTGCCTTTATTTCCATTACAGTAATAATTATTAAGTGAGCAGAGACTTGGAAACTGCTCTGCTGTTCTGCCACATGTTAGAATGGATGGTCATTAGAAGAAGCAGAATAAAAACATGCTTTTCACCAAAACTCATCTCATTGCTTAAGGAGAAGCAGAATAGTGTGTGCACATCAGGCCTTATCTTGTAACTTCTAAGCACTGAATAAGAAGGCTCACAAAAAGAACTGACAAAATGAGCATTGTTTATAGAAGATACTAATGCACATGTCCACCAAAAGTGGTCAATTAATTTATGTCCTCATGGACAAGACTGTTATGTGTGCAAGAAGCTGCAAAAACAGCAGAGTGTTCTACATCTAGCAAGCCTGTTTGATCAGAGGACCTCTTCAATGAGTGGCTAGCCATGCTTTACTCCATTATGTTCTATCTAAATTCTACTTTTGCCTCCTTCCCTTTTATATGAATTCTCCACTTTATTTTTTTTAACAGAGAAGCTGCATTTCCATTGTTGTTTCTTTGTTCCCTGTATTGTCCCTGAGGAAAACAAACTAGTGCTTTTAGCGACATGTTCCTGAAATGCCTTTTCTGTGTTCCTAAGACTCCTGCCAACTCCAGGGGACATTGTAGATGGCCAGCTCCTGGAATGTCCATGGAAGAATTAACTGAGTGATGCTGGAACTTGTCAAACTAAAACTCCCTTCCTACCCGTATGTTAAGTTAACTGTTCCTCGGAGTGCTGGTCACACAGTGAAACAGAGAGCTGTTGATGGCATTGTTGTAATTTATAAAAAGCCCCTCCCTGGAGTAACTAAGTTTGGAACAGGGCACTGTAGAGAGCTGTAGTCTAGCCAGCTGACACTGAACACTCTCTGGCATTTTTTTTTTTTTTGGTACTGGGGATCGAACTTGGGACCTTGAGCTTGCGAGGTAGGCTAGGGAAGTACTGAGCTAAATCCCCAGCCCCCTCTGGCAATTTTGCTGTCCAACCTGCCTCCACTAGACCCTGGAGATTTCCTGTCTTGTTCATGACCCCTAGATTTTTTTTAGATTAATCAATCCTGCCCACTTCCAATATGCATTCTGAATACCTTCTGGAATCTGGCCTGTGCAGCCTGCTGCCACAGCACTCTTTCTCCTAGTAAGTCTCAATTAACCCTGTCTTTTCCTGTTAACATTGTACTGTACTTAGCCTCTCTCACAAGGCATCTATAGGGACTTCCTTTTGTCTCTTTGCAATGTGCTCCTCTACTGCCCCAGCACAGCTGGGATGTGAATAAAACATCCCATTAACAAAACTTTGAAATGAATTAGTCTTCTCTCTCCCTCTTATTACTGCATTGTGATTCTATTAACAGGACAAAAAGAATTTAGAAGATTCATAGCAATGCACATACAGATATAATGATTTGTTCAAAGATAGGGAATAACTCAAATACAAAATCAAAGAGATTCTAGAAACTAAGGAAGTACTCAATAAACAGAAAAGTGGTGACAAGTAGAAGGGACATGGGAGACACAGCGAAAGAATTCCTATGGTCAAGGCTAGAATGATTCAAGGAACAAAATGAACATATTTTGAATTCTAGAAAATAAATATATGTAAAACAAATATATAGAGTTATATAAATGATTGAATAGATTGAAATGATTGAATAAATAAATGGGAAAAAGAGACAACTGTCTTGTACAGAATTCCAAATAATTTATGTACAAAATTATTTACTTTTCTGCAAAAGATGCAAATTGATACTCCATGTTTCCCCTCATTGTGACAGTTTGGATTATGTTTGACTTGTTTCCAAAAACAACAGTGTGAAATAAACTAGAATGACTTTCATGGATGGTAAATACTATCTTGACCAGACAATCCAGGTTGGCCCCAGGAGTGAGGAGTTGTATATACTTGATATGATATGACAAGAATGGCATTTAACCTTTGTGGTCTTCTTCTCAAAACTCTGTAATCCCTGTCTTAAAATGAAAATATAAATGAGACAAACCCAACTTGAGAACATTCTCTAAGTTATCTGACTAATGCTATTCAAAACTGTCTATAACATGAAAAGCAAGAAAAATATGGCAAATGATCAAACACCAGAGAATACACAAAAACTAGGCAAAATGTATCGTGAATGGGATCCTGGAATAAGAAGATGACCTGAGAGATAACACTGGTGAATTGCAAATAAAGTATAGAGTTTATGTAATGGTGTTACGCCAATGTTGGCCCCTTAACTGAGATAAATGGACCATAGTAGAGTGAGTTAACAATAAGGAAGAGTGGGGAAGAGCTATGTAAGAGCTATCTATATGATCAGTTTATCTTTTTGTAAAGGCAAAAACTACTCCAGAATTAAAAGTTATGAGCAAAATTGGGGGAAAAAATCAATGTGAGTACTAGAGGTCTTTAAAACATCTTATACAACAGATGTAGATTTTTTGGTTGGTTTTTTAATGTATCACTGAATAAATCCTGCAAGTGTCCATTGTTCAGTACATTCTAGTACAGAGATAAATGTTTATAGCATGGATTAAGTGAAACAGCACTCAGAACCCTGCATTGTGTAGAGCAAACTCTCAATAAATATTTATCAATTGATTGAATAGGATTGCAAATTATTTTTCCCACGGCTTTGGGTACTTAATACTTTGTTCTAGTTTCTTATGTATCAATAAGATAGGCATAAGTGAGAGGCTTTTAAAATATGGAAATATTAATCCCCAAGAGCCACACTACTAAGGATCAATAAATAATGTAGTAGATTAGTCCCCTGGTAATGTAACTCATTCTGTGCAATGGTCTCTCCATTTATGCTGTTGAGTGTTTAAGGCAAGGTCCACCTAAACAAGGTTATCGAGGAGTATGGTCAGAGGAATATAACTGGAATGTAATTGGTGTGAAAGAAAAATAGGCAGATCAATGACATTAACATTCCTGAAGATAACAGCCATGGTGTGAAGAAAAGGGATGCTGAGGAGACTAATTTGTCAGCATCTCCCCTACAGTCTCCTTGGTTGCCTCAGGCTATCGTAGCTTGATGTCATTAACTATTAGGGTCATTCAACTACCTAACTCTCTTTGCTCTGATTAATTTTATTTCCCCATGTAGATGTGTGTGTGTGTGTGTGTGTGTGTGTAAAAAGCTAATTCTTGGGTTACTTTGCTATTTACAGTACTCATGGCACATTTGTAAACTTGTGTTCTAGTTTATTTGTAGTTTCTTGGATTAACCCAGTTTATTTTTTAAATTTGCAAAATATATGCAATATTATTACCCATCTCATACAGTAGTCTTGAAATTTAAAAAAGTGATAAAATATATATATTATACTTAGTAGAATTTCTAACATAGTACGCACTAATTTTGAGAACTGTTTGTCTTGATATTATTTTAATTATAATTGCTTGGTTACTACTTTTGTTGCTTCTGTGAAATCACTTTGAATTTCCATCCTGAATTTGAGCCATTCTGACAAAACTGAACTTTTTAACCTGAAAATTGAATTAGATTCCAAATCAACCATCCTCTGATCAAAGGCAACTTTGCCAGCCTAAGCAACCAATTAGCTTCTTTTTTTTACTCTGTCTTTTGCTTCTGCTTTTCACCAAGGGAATCCGAGGACCACACATTCTTAGGTTCTCATGACAGCTGGTAACAGGTAGATAGGCTACGTCACGGTGATCACTTAATCTATCACTGAAATGAGTCAACTCTAGAGTGGAACATAAAAGTTACTTAACCAGCAAGTTTAGCAGCTGTGATAAATGGTGTGTGTGATTTAATTTGAGTAGAATTGTGTTTAATTGAAAATTTGGCCACTACATGAAACTTTCAGTGCAAAGATTAGGACTCTGTTGAAGGAGTGTCAAGCTGCCAAGAATGAGAAGAGCCACTTGGGTTAATATTTCACGAGACAGTGTTACATGTAGCAGAGTTCTAGAGGATATGTTCCAGCACTGCATTCATCAGAATCATCTGGAGCATTTGTGAAATTATAGATCTCTTGGCCTGAAAGATGTTCAATTGGATCAGAAATCACTCAGAATTCAGGAACTCACAGCATTAGAAAGGCTGATGGGTATTTCTTATATACCCTATAATCAGAGAATCTGGTTTGTCATTATAAATCAAGAAATATTACCAATATGCTGACAACGTTATTCATTCTAGTCCTGCATTTCCAAGAAATGTTGAATTTTAAACTTACTGGCCAAATGAAACAAAACACAAGACAGTACACTATATGATACTCAATTATTATAACTTGTTGATCATCATTTGAAGTAAAATGTTTTAAGAGTACATTTTAAATACTGAAAACTGTACTCCATGTTTTAAATAACTGATATTTTAATTACAAAGGTCTTTTAGTACTGAAAGTTAACTTATTTACAAATAAGCACAATCTCTCTTACAAGATGGATTGTAATTTAACCAAGTCTTATTTCTTTGTTTTACATTTGTCAGACCCTTCCGTTTGAAGTTATTTTTCTTTTAATTAATGTTACATTGAACACATACCAGAAACAAGGTCTATCAAACTTCATCTCATTGGTGGCTAACTTGATTTATTTCCCCAGGTATGCCTTTGACAAGAGATTGGCTTTACTCATTATTCAGTATTTGCAGTCTTTGAGATAGTTCTATGAATCCTGTTACATATTTGTGTTCTCCACGTCTACAGAACCTATCCTAGAGAAGGAATGTAACAAAATGATTCATTTGTAATGAAATGTTAATTCTAATGCCAGTTAAATGGAGCCTTCCTCAACAATGAGCTACGGAAAACAATCACAGCAATTACTTCTTTCTGGTCATTTGGAATGAGTAGAACTTTGAATCATACAGCTTGCATCATATCACTTGCTATCCATATAATGTTCAATACAGCCTAGGAACTTTCTGAGCCTCAATTTCATACCTATAAAATGGATTGATCAATTAAAATAACATTTGTAAAACACCTGGCATGATGATAAGCAAAGAATGGCTTCTAAAGGAACAAACAAAGGATTGCTGAAAGTAGTGGAATTACTGGGAAGATGGGCTGTAACTTTGAGGGTTTTGCTTTTATACAAAGTGCAGATGTCCTGCTCTCCAGCACGAGACATCTGAGCCTTGGGAGCAGTGAAACCATTACATCATGGAAAAGAGAAAGGGATAACGGTTTAGTGGCACAGATAGAATGCTTAGTGATTTTGTGATTTTTGAATTGTAAAGTGAATAAGAATGTTGTTTACTTCAAGAAGCAACTCTATTGCACTATGGTTGAATGAATTTGGAATACCTAATCAAGGCAGTATGCCATGAAAATACCCCTGGATATAACTGACCTTATATGTCCCGTGTTGCTTTCTTATTCTTTGACATTTCCTGTCCTCCCCTTCATACATAATGAATAAAATTGTTTCTGCATTTTATATCATTGCACACATTATTTCTTACTAACATTAAAAAAAATTTTTACCAAAGAGAGCAAATAGCCATTTTCTATGATGGAGAAGAACTAGGGATTTTTAAGCCCTAAATTTTTAATAGTTATTAGAATTGAAGTTGTGCTTTCTCAAAAATAGGACATGTCAAGGGAAATGACCCTTATCCTGATTACAGTGATACGAGCTAACTATTAAATGTGCTAATATGACTGATTTGATTAATTTTTGCAAAAGAAGGTTAAATGAAAGGTAATATTTACATGGCATTGAACTGGTGCAGTCTTAAAGTGATACATTTTAATTTTTAGTCTTGAAATATCTGTATATCCCTTTATTTTAGATTCAAATAACAGAAGACTAGAAAATGTACTTTTAAAGTGTTTGTGGTGTTTGTAGAGAGTTATAAAGTATCAGAAATAGAAAGAAGAGATTGATTTCATCAATAACATGAAAATAAATTAGAACGCAATATAAGATATTGTCATGTAGGAAACTTTCCGACCCATAATGAAGCCGAGGCCCATCAGTTGGATAAAATGAGAACAGCAGTGGGAACTAGGCCTGTGGGATCCTGGAAGCAAGAAAAATATTCTGGAAAAATACCACAAAAAGTTATAATATTAGAGATTTAGAATGGAAAGCTTTGTTTTCTAGTTTTTCCATTTTGTTTGCATTAAATGTTTGTGTGCAGGTTTGCCCCCAATTTATTTTATTAGAAATTTTATTTTATTTTATTTAAATTTTGAAGACTAGAATTATTGCATTAAAGGAAACTTAAAAGCTATTGATATTTGTTGCTAAGAAAAACATATTCTACATTTTTCATAGAAAAATGTTGTCAAAAGTTTTGCAATATACTACTGAAATGTTATTGTAAATTAGCTAAGTAAAAATTACCTCTTCTTTTTTATGTTTATATAACATCAATTATTATTATAGTTGCTGTTGTGTGAAATGTTTATTAGCATGGTCATTTTTCTACTTGAGAATGAATATTTTTGTGTCTTTATTCTCCATCTATTTTAAAAGTGTTAATTTTTATGAGTCAAAATTTTTGCAATTGTTTTCCCAAGTTTGTTATTTGTCATTTAATCCGGCTTTCATAATTTTGATATGAGGTATATTTTTATATTTTACAATATTTTTAGGCAAATAAGTGAATGTCGAACATGTGTTCTATCTGGGTTTGTGTTTGCTGATTTGCATGGTGCTGAATGTGCGTGTGCAGCCACCTAGGATATGTTCAGAAACATTTTTAAATGAGTGAATATTTGCAGCTGCAACACTTTTGGTTATTTATATTGTGACTAAAATAGATTTCTGAGGATAATTAACTTCATTTTCTTTATCTTTTATTATTTTAATTTCACTCTTGAAGTCATTAGTAAAAAGTATTTTGAAATAAACGATTGTATTTTACTCGTGTCTGTATAATTGAGAGAGCTTCTTTGCCTTTTCATACATATTTAACTAAATGAATTCAGTGCAAAGAAAAAGATCTAATCAAATAGAAATAATCCTTTCTTTTCCAAATTTTTATCTTCATCAAAACTTTTTTCAATATTTATCGACTACCTATTTTTTTCCTAATCACAGAATTTTCTGTGATTTTTTCCAGTCAGGGTTTTCAGAAGCAGGATAGCAAACTTTGACTGTCTTAGACAAAAAGGAAATGTGCTAGGAGTGCAGCAAGGATACACAGAACACCAGACATGCAGTTATTTGTAGGATGAGGATTGAACAATAATCACAGCTGAGGCTGCTCAAGAGGCAATATGGAAACAAAAGGATTTTGGTTAGGGTGGAGTTACAGTAGCTGAGGAGCATTGTTGCTGATGCTGTAAAAGAGATTCTAATTTTCCTTTTGTTTCTGTGTCACAAAAACAAGATTCAAAGATGAGAACACAAACATCTGATTAGCCAAATGTAGGTCAGAAGCTTCACCCTAATTTTTGGGGAACACGAAGGATAGTTTGCTTCAGCCCCTTTCAACTTCCACAAAAGAAATATCGAATAAAGTAAGTATAATTGTTTTCTTCTTATAATTCACCATATGGAAAGACAACAAATACCATAGATATAAATATAATATAAAAATTATGATAAATAAAATTAAAGACAGTGGTATGATACTATAAGAATTAATATATGTACACACATACTATATAATATGTGTAAGAAATTTTTAATTTGCAAGTGATAGAAATCCAGCTCATATAGCTAAAAACATAAAGAAATTTATCACCTAATTCATCTACTGTGTCCAGCGTTAAATCTGGCTTTTTAAAGTGACTGGATCCAGTCCTAAACTGTACATTATGTATTTGCTGTTCTGTCTCTAGCTGTAGTTTCTAGTTCCTCCAGTACAATATTGGGTTCATGTTCAGGGAGCCATTTCTCCATGTATTGGGAAATTAATTATCCACAATCCCCACTGAAAAAGTCTTCAAACTTTGGAATCCCAAAGGATCCAATATTGGACATCTGAGGTGGAAGGTACAGAAAGAATAAACAACTAAAGTGATCTTTCCACAGTCCAAGAAAAGGAATAAAGGTCAGGGATAAAGCTGGATGGCACATTCTCTTCACTGAAGAGACATTGGAAAAGATTCACCTCTGTGTTGAAAGTGTTTATTAACCCTGAATATTTAAGGCAGAATGTCTGAGTGAGAAGCTATGCAAACTTTCTTCTTGAAAACAAGAATCCTGAAGTCAAAATCTTCGAAAATCTTTAAATTCACCAAATGCATATAAAAAGCAAAGAAGGCTTTATTCAAGATAAATAATTCAACCACTGCAAGTATTGGAATAGTCTGTGGTGTGGTAGCCTGGGGCTGCTCACACTCCTCCCCAGATCCTTGGAGTCCCAGTTCTACCAAAACAGGGCAGACTGTGAAGACAAATGTACTCAAAACCAGAGCAAGATGATTTGATTTAGAGCAGCAGCACACTGAAAAACTGACTCTTGGAAGTGTTGTAAAAATTTTGACCTTGGTGGCAATTTTTTAAATGATAATACTGGTTGAGGCACACAATAAGTCAGCATATCATCTAGAAACTTAACAGAGATATGCTGGGAGTAAGTTAGCTGTAGAGAGATTGGATTTGCTCCCATAGAGCCCTGGTCATCAGGAGTCTGCATATAAGCTGGGGAGAGACCAGGGAGGATAACTACCCTCTGAACAGTGGCCCTTGGACTCATCTAAAGTCAAAACTTGAGTACACTTGTGAGCTGCCTACACTCTGTATACACGCTCCAAACTATACACATTCACCTGCAAAGCAGGAAGGTGTGATGACTCGAAGTATTTAAGAATAACCTTTAGATAACCACTAGCTGAACAATTAACTATGTTGAACCATAAATTAGCAGGAAGGACACCCCAGGAAACAGATTTAAAACTAAAAAAAAAGAATAATGACTATCCAAAAACTGAATAGATATCAGTAGCTGTACACTGAGGAAGAGAAAGGCTGCAGAATTAGTCCAGAAAACTTGCTAATAAATAAGTAAGAAACAAGAACAATAGCAGTT
Source organism: Heterocephalus glaber (assembly GCF_000247695.1). The sequence goes on from NW_004624757.1 coordinate 23,739,228, forward strand.
CTTTAGGGAGGATCAGAATACAGAGGAGCTGGATTTGAAATCACCAAATTTTAATGAAAAATATTAAATAGGCAAGGACATGGGTAGGAATGATCCATACAAAGGGGAAAAAAAGAAAGCAATAAATAGAAATTGTTTCTGAGGAGGGGTAGATGTTAGCATTAGCATAAACAATTCAAAGCAACTATTGTAAATGTGTGAAAACCATGTTTAAAGAATTAAGCAAAATTATTACAAAAATTCCTTATAAAATTGAGAATGGAAGTTCTGGTGTTGAAAGTCTAATAGCTTAAGTGAAAAATTCTGTAGCAGAATTCGTTAGCATAGGACAGTCAGCAAAAGAATTAACAATGGGAAGAAAGAAAAATGAATAATAGAAAAAAGAAAAAATGAAAACAAATTGACAGAGACTCATATTTTTGGATACAATTAAATCTGTTAAAATTCATAACTCCAGAAAAAGAAAGAAAATAAAAATACACATAAATATTTGAAATATTAGCAGGGATATCATGAATGTGATGAAGAAATTAATTTATACATACAAGAAAGATCAGTGAGTTCTATACAGGACAAACAAAAATAGATTCAAACTTAGTCACATCGTAGTCAACCTGTAGAAAGGCAAAGAGAAAACTTGGAAATCTCGAGAAAAATTGACATTACATACAAGGGAACTGCAATCAGATAATTGGTGACTTCTCTTCAGAAATAGTAGGGAATGATATTCAAAAGATATCAACCAAGAATTTTTATATGCTTCCAAAACTGATGGAAAATAAAAATATTTCAAGATAAACAAACTGAGAAAATTTCTCATACCAGACAGGCTTTATCAGAAATTCCAAAGGAACTCCTTCGTGTGAAGAGAAAATGATTCCATATGGTAACTGAGATCCATACTAAGAAATAAAGAATACTGCCAAATGTTTTTATGTAGGTTAATGCAAAAGACAGTATAAATATAAATATTTTTCTTGAATTATTTAAAAGAAAGTTGCAGAAAATAATAGTTTAAAAATTACTGTTGGGTTTATAACACATTAGATGTAATCTTATGATGATGGTAAGCAAAAGAATGGGGAAAGAAATAGAGCTGTATTGGAGTAAAATTTCTATATTTTTCTAGCCTATATTTTGCTGTAATATATTTTATGTAATTTTAGGAGTAGAAAAAAGCAACAGAGGAACATATGTCATAAGCTATAAAGAAATTCAAATATCAGAATAAGAGATACATATCTAACCAATTTAATAATTCCATTAAATGTAACAGATTAAACATTCTAGTTAAAAGGCAGAATGGTCAATATGGACAGAAAAAGACAATAAAAATAAACATAGTATATAAGAGTCACAACTTATATTTATAGGCAAGTGGGTGGAAAGGAAAAGGATGCAAAATGATAATCTTTTGAAATAATAATCATGTAAAACAATTGCTATAGTAATATCATACAAAATAGACTTTAAGGTAAAGATGTTAATAGAGATAAAAAGGTCACAAGAAAGCATATAACAACTGTGAGGTCATGGATACCTAATGTCAGAGCCTCCACACCTATAAAGCAAAAAGCATTAGTATAAATATAAAATATAATAAACATATATTAAACATAAATATATCATAGGAGCCAGGAGTGGTAGCACATACCCATAATCACAGCAATCTGGGAGATAAGGGGAGGAGAATTATAAATTTAAGCCCAGCCTAGGTGATTTAACAAGACTCTGTTTAAAAAAATAAATAAATACAAGATTGGGGATATCATTCAGTACAAAAACTCTGAGTTCAATCTTTAGTACTGAAGAAGAAAGTTCCATATGGTCCAACAATTCCACTATAAGCTTACTATTGTGACATAGGAAGAAAAGGTCTAAAGGAGTAGGGGAAGTGGGAGGGAAAGGGAAAAAGAAAGAAGGGAAAAGGAAAAATATGGGAAAAGGAAAAACATGGAAACAAAGACTTTGCAAATAGGGAAGAGTGGAGGGGGTGAAGGGAGGGCAGGGGAAGGGGAAAAATAAGAAGCAAGATACTCATGTAATGGTACAAGATCCCAATGATGTATGTAACTGTATTTTATATCTAAAATGTACCAATTAACTTAATGGAAAATAATTATTTCATTCAACACTTAAGTGGGCAAATCCTATGTAAATTTTACTTCAAAAAACCCATTTAGAAAAATCTATTTACCACGTCTTACTGAGATTGTCAGTATAAAGTCTTCTTTTTTATTTTTTAAATTTTTTTAAATTTTATTTTATTGGTACATTTTAGGTAAACAATATAATGATATTTATCGTTGGCAATTTGCACCTTTACATAATCTCTCTTGGTTCTTATTTTCCCCCTTCCCCGCTGCCCTCCCTTCAACCCCTCCAGTCCTCCCTATTTACAAAGATTTTGTTCCTCGTTTTCCATTTTCTCATATTAATTTCATTCCCTTCTTTCCTTTCCCTATCCCTCCCACTTCCTTCCCCTTTGCCC
>NW_004624757.1:23746351-23776691 GCF_000247695.1 Heterocephalus glaber
GTCCTCTCTAGATTTATTAATCATGTCTTGCACTATGGGCACAATCTCTGCTGTTATCTGAGAAATTATTTCTGATTTCATTTTTTCCAGATCATGCTTTGTTGCCAGTTCAGGGAGTCTAAGTGGTTGAATAGCAGAGTGTTCCATCTCATTTTCCTTTGGGGTTGTTGTAGGTGATCTGGAAGTCTGATTTTGAGACTTGTTTATGTATCTTCTCATTTCAACACAGGGGTTTGGGAGGGCTGCCAGTGCCCCTGCGGCTTTCCTCCTCTGAGCTGGGAGTGGTGGTACAGTGGCCCGGGAGCCTCCTCCTCTGTGCTGGGAACAGTCAATATAAAGTCTTACACTTCTGTGCAATTCTAACATTTAGTGATTCTTTTAAAAAAATGCTGCATTTGGTGGCAACTAAATAGATGTTCTCTTATCCAATTTTCTCTACTTGCTCAGACAAACATTATATCTCAGTTTCCTAGTTTTTGTGTGATCAGTTCTAGACACTGGAATCTAGACAAAAATTATGTGCATGGTTGCTTGGTTTGACCTTTTATGATCTTTTCTCAACCTCATCTGCATGTTTAAAAGAAAATACTTTTGAGATAGTGGGCACATATAATGGGAATAGGACAAATCTGAAAGCACCATTCTATATCAAAATTTATACATAAACAAGAAATTAACTTTAATGGTTTTGGATCATTGATATTCAGGGATTATTGTTACCATGGCTTAGTCCAGTGGTGGTGAACCTATGGCACATGTGCCACACTGGGCATCTGGAGCCCTTTCTGTCGGCATGATCCAAATTGCCCCAGCATCACCCCAGCAGCTGAGTGTCAGATATTCAAGTTCAATTGCAGTGTTGGCACTTTGCAATAAATAAGTAGGTTTGAGGTCGCAGTTTGGACACTCATCTCTAAAAGGTTCACCCTCACTAGCTTAGTCTATCTTGCTCTAATATGTCACATGTTTTATTCTACAGAATATCTGTATTATGTATCCACATGCTGTTATCACTAGTGATCATTTTTCTTCCCTTCCCAAGATAACTTTCATAATCCATTTTTATTTATTAGCTAATTCTTTGTACATGACTGGAGGAAAAAGGAAGTATCCCGATCATTTCAGCATCTTGGCATTGAATAAATTATATATTAACATAAATCAGTGTTGGAGTTGATGTCACACTCCAGTTCTTTTTGTTTTTGAGGGGGAAAGGATATTTTATTTTTCTAAAAACAATGAAAAACATAGCAAAATTTTAACATCTGTTTAAACTTATGGATATCTGACACATTGTTTCTTTGAAATGTTTTATATTTTAAATTCCCTGGTGCAAATTAAATCATTAATTTTTCTCCACAGATCCCTTCTTTAGTCATGGTAACAGTTTTCATGGTACAAGTGGCCGTGGCAACAAGTTTGTACAGATGCGTTACACCTGAGAGCCATGGTCCACCTTGAAAATGAGACTGTGAACACAGATCTTTGTGAAAAGGGAACAATCCAGCAACTGATAGGTAAAAGTAAGCATGGCAGCTACGGGTGAAAGAATACTTATATGTTAGATATTGTGTTTGAAATATTTTCCTACAAATTTATTTTGTCTTTATGGCTGAGGAACTCCTGAATATTTCGTTGATCTTTTTTCACATTGTAACTCGTATATATTTTTCTTCTTAGTGAAACCTCATCATCATTATTCCTTTAAACATTGGTTTCCTCAATTCAGAGACCGTTTTATTTAGAATATCTTTTTAATGTATTATGTTATGTTTTATTCATCTAATAATATGATCATTACTTTTTGTCAAGCATTTCAGAGCCATTTTAAAAGGGGGTAACATTATATTTTCCAATGCATTTGACATGCCAGAACATTGGTATATAAGTAGTATATAAGTTTGTAATTGACTATGTTAAATCCCCTTGTTCCTTGAACTGTGAGCCCAGTGTAAAATTCAGAATGCCTAAATAAAAACTACTTTACCTTTTAGTATGTAGCATAGTTCTCCAGCCCTCATGTGTCCTACTCTGGAGTTGTTTCAGTCATGCATATTCAGGGATTGCTTCGTACAAATCATATACAGTTGGCCCTCCATATTCTTGGATTCTGCATGCAAAGATTCAAGCAACTGCACATCAAAAATTTTTGAGAAAGAAATATTATGACTGAGCTGGGAATGTACAGACTTACTTGCTTGTCATTGTTCCCTAAACAATATAACATTTTCATTGTATTAAGTATTATAAGTAATCTAGATATTATTTAAAGTACACAAGAAGATATGTTATGGTTTATATGCAAATATATACAAGGGACTTGGGCATCCATGAATTTTGGTAACCAAGGAATCCAATTCTAATCTATAGCCATGCCTAAGGAGATGATTTCTATCCATTCTTTATTTTTTCTTTCAACAAATATGGACTGTGGTACCTATGAAACTACCTTTGAAACTGTAAGGAAAATTACATTTAAAAAGTAGGGGAGATGTGATAAAGATGAAATTGTGAAGTAAATGATTATCAGTAGGAAGACAAACTCTTATGTATTTGTGGAAGTCACTGAGAATGAAGCCAATCAGCCTGAGAAACTGGATGGTGTGTGGCATCCAGAGAAGTAATTTTAAATATATGGAGGCGGTATAATTAATGAGGGGTGGTAGTAACAGAAAGAAATGGGAAAGAAAGTACAGATGAGGAGTTTCACAATCTATAAATCAAGAGGGGTAATATTTACCAATAGCAAAGGAAGTACACAACTGCTGTATTTGAGGGGGATCCGAAAAGAAGAGAAGGGTTAAAAATCAAGAACACACTTGCTCCACATAGGGACTACAGGCTGGACACTGTCATATTTATGATGGGATGTATATTATATATTTTTGCAATTTAGTGAAACAAAAGAGAGTTTTCTGATGGATGAGTTGCAGGAAGTGCTGCGTGGATGTCCTAACCCAGGGAATATAATGACAACATAAAATTTGAACTGGCTTTAATTTATCTCTCTTTGGACAGGTCTGTCCCTGCTCTTTGGTAAACTGATCATCTCAGAAAGTAAGGAAACAACCAATATCCTTGACATATTATAAATGTCTTGTGGACAAAATACTATTTTATCCTGTTCCTCATATGCTCTAACAAATGCAGAGGTGGATGCCTCCTAGTACTTACTTGCTGCTGTCATTTTGTGAGCACAAAGCAGGGCCTGGTGAAAGGATATGTTGAGGATGCCTCTCCATCTCACATTGTAAAAGACAATCTCTGGGTAGGAAAACAAGAATTTAGAAGCAACTGTTTTGAGAAACACATGTCTGCCTTATGACTTTCTAAAGGACCCCCAACTATAAACATAATGATTTTATAAGTTCGTTTTACTGTAGCCTGTGACTTGTTCTTCTTAAAAACCATGATAAAATATTTATGATTTTTAATATTTACACAGTAGATCAAGGTTGAAAAATGAGATCAGAGGCCATCTGCAAAAACTGATAACTTTCCATTATTAGAGTTCTTAGTCCTAATCAATATCTATATCTTCTCTTGTCTGTTTTATATTATCAGTGTTCTGAAGAGATATTTGAGAATAGTTTCCACCTAATTTTTCTATAGTATATCATCTAAAATGAGGAAATGCATAATATATTTTATTCTTTTTTAAAAAAGATAAAGTTGTCTTGTTGCAAGCTTAAATATGATTGATAAATTATATAATGCCAAAAAGATCTTATTAGTGAAATGAAGCTAGTACTTTAACTTAATTTTTTACATAGTATTCTGTATATGTCTTCTCCATGTAAGTTTAATGATACTGAGGAAAACATAATTTACATTGTTTTTAAAACTTTGAGAATCTGCTTTGTACGTGTCATATCCTACAAAGACTCAAAGGCCACTGCTTGCTCTTAAGTGGATGAATGCATACTACTCATTAAGAGAGAACTTTGTTTTAGGCAAAATTTTAATCACCAAAACTAAAAAATATTCCACCAATTTTCTTTCCTCTGTGGCAGGTTCTCTAGTAAGCTGAAGAAAAACAGGACATTTTCATTGATTTGCTGTTAGTGGCTGTCTAAGAAAATTGGCCAGTTGTAGATGTGGGCACTGCTCTTGATTGGAGAAGCCACCCTGGAGAAGGAGAAGCAGATTGCTCTGCTACTGTAGAGTATAGAGGGAAGGACAGACACAAGCGCAAAGCTGGCTTTATGAGACAATGGTAATAAGCTCTCCTCCTGTGCTCACAGTCAACTTCAGAACAACTCACAGGCATTTTTCTCTGTTCAAAACGATCCAGTAAAGGTGGGAAACCATTACTTAATTTCTTAAGAACCATATTTCAAATCAAAAGTCCTTATTTAGGACTTTTAATGTCCACTTCTGTTTTATTTTTTATATGTAGCTGCTATACAAAAAGCTTTTATAACGTCTCTTTGATAAGTGACAAGTCATAAAATGGATAACATATAATGGATTAGCCATTTGTTATTGATCTGAATCGCTGTATTGCTGTTCTTTGCTTACAACCCCCCAAATCAATGAAGACATGATAGTTAATAGCCATGGTGGGAGGATGGCTCTGAGACTCTCCTGAGGGGGAGCCAAGTTCAACAATCTCTCAGCATGCACTGTGAGCAACTTTCAGCTGCAACTCTCTACTTCCGGCTCCTGCATATGATCACTCAAGTAATGCATTTTATGAAGAACTTTCTTTCATTTTGTCACCGGGTTGGGTCTGAGGAGGTCCCTGAAGCTGAGGTAAGGAATCTAACCCAATCTTTTGTAGAATAAGTTTGCAGCTTTGCTAACACACATTACAGAAAAAGAATCTTTAGGTTGCATTAGTAAGAGGCACAAGAAGGGTTTATTATGCAGAGATTTCAGGAGGCACTTAAGAGTGGACAATGGGCTGGGAGAAATGAGACCTGTTATTTCCTGGGACTGGGAACACTGTTCTTCTCCTGAAGGGTGGAAGCCCCAAGAGAGGCGGCCCAGCCCCAAGAGGGAACCAGCCTATTCTATAGGTGTGGGCTGAGAATTTTTCTTTGTTTTGGTAATTTAAACATTTTTTGTATTCTCTCAACCTGTTCCTTTATCTTAGGATCAGACTCCTGCTCTTTACTTTCTAATTTAAGCCAATTTATGGACTTCCAGTATTCCTGAGGAATTTTAGATGTGATGAGTCTGGTAGGGCTGGAGCACAGGAAGTCTCATCGTGATTGATCTAAATGAGAAAAAGCAAAATGGGATTTTTTGTTTAATGGATGATCATCTTTTGATAGCCTGGAAGAAAAAGAAAATGACATTAGCAAGTCACTGATGCTTAAACTTTATTTAATATCCTTATTAAATAACTAGGGCCAGAAAGTAACAGTAGAATATTGTTCTAATGATGGCTCTAAAAATGGCAGGTGTCAGTAACATTGGGCATAAGCCTTTTATCTTCAATATTAAACTCTATTTTTTGAGATGTTTATCCAAATATAACAAGTAGAATTTGAGAGCACAAAAGTCCTATTTTGTCCATAAGAAATCTAATATCTTCCTATTTTAATTATAAAATAGTGAATGAATACACTAAATAAATGTCTCTTATTTGACCATTGGGTCATTAAAATTTTTATTCCAGGTCTCTGTTTTGTAGATCTAAAGATTTTTTGCAGTGCTTGGCTCTAGATAATATAAATATATAAATTTGAAGTAGATAATACAAGTTTTATAAGACAAAAGTAATGATTAATAGCTAGAGTATATTATGATTTTTATTTTATAGTTATATCTATATAAGAAGTTAAATCTTTAGCTGAGAGGTACTTGAAAATACACTCAAATAACATAATGGGAATATATTAAGAGAGGCTAAAGGACACATTTTTGGCATAGCTATTGAAACTGATGATTAAAACTTTTTATGGCTATAAGTTATAGGTATTGATGGAGACTGGCAATAGGGTTGGTGTAGTGTTTAAGCCTTCTTTCATATTTAGGCTAGTATTTTGTTTAATATTACTATTACTCTAAATATAATTTTGATTTTTTTTTTTTGATTAAGACCAAGTCAAGGTATGATCTGTCTTAACTTTTATATATACAGTAAAAACTTGGACTGCAAGTAACTTGTTCTGCAAGTGTTCGGCAAGATGAGCAAACATTTCTAATAAATTTTAACTTGATAAATGAGTGACGTCTTGCAATATGAGTAGTACCTGATGCTGAATGTCACATGATCACTACTGAGCCAATAGTACTCCTCTGTGCCTTTCTCTCTCTCTGTTGGACTGTTGGTGATCATCTCCCAACAGCACGAGGTTATGGAGGAGATCTCATCTGCAGAGAAGGAAGAGAAAAAGGCAGAAGAATCTTTCCCTTTAAATGAAATTAGGGAGATATTTAAAACATGGGTAACAGTGAAAAATTTTATAGGAAAACATCATTCAAATAAGTCTATAACAATGCAAGTGATGAATCTGTTTAACAGCAATGCAATTGTCACATTTCTGCAAAATTCTCAAGAGGAAGCAAAACCAAGTATAATTGGATAGGCTCCTTATTAAAGCTGTATGAAAAAGATTCCACTGAGCCAATAGATGGCAGTGATTCTGTTAGTGACAGTGAAAGTCATCCCACACAATAACCTTCTCTCTTGTCTCCCTCACACTAGGCATGAAGGTTTTCAAAAGTAAATGTCGATTAATTTTTCTTTTTGTTTATATTTTGTATTATATTACAGTACTGTAATCCTTTTTTTAGGAATATTTTTTGGGTTGTGGAGCACACCTGAATTTCCATTATTTCATATGGGGAAATTTGCTTTGATATGCAAGTGATTTAGATTAAAAGCATGCTTCCAAAACAAATTATGCTCACAAACCATAGTTTTACTGAATATAAATTTGTCAAGAGCAGTTCAGGTTTCACACCCTTTATTTTTGGGGCCATGAGAAGAGCCTCTTAGGTCCTCTAGTTCTTTTTTATTGTTTTTTCTTTATCACTCTGTCATCTGTTAGGATGAGTCACAATCTTTACTTGACCATGTGCTCCCCCTTTTTATGACCCTCCTCTTAGCACAGTGAACATTGATTGACTGCTGTCCTCTGGGCCTAACAATCTTACTGCTCACAAGGCTGGGTGACTCATCAAAGTTCTAGGATCCTTTAAGAGGAATGCCATCAGGCCCCGGGTCCTGTCTGACCTTGGAGTGCAAGAGACAAAATGTTCACTGTCCTTTTAGCCTGGTTACTTTTTTAATTTTGGGTCTCTGAGCCTCAGTTGTTGAATAACCAGATAGTAAGTTACATCAGTATTAAAGTGGGAGCACTAGGTTTAACTATTATAATCTTATCTGGATATTGAGCATTTTAAAATATAAAGTATGATGAGACAACTGCTAATTCTTTTATTACTCATCCTCATCTAGAAGTCAGTTTTTTCCAGAATGTTAACAGATAATAGAAAGTTTTATAGGGAAAATTTGAAATCAAGAGCAAACATAGCATTTTGCCATAACAATTATGATGACATTATATTAAAATTATTAAGTCTTTCTTGTTATCTTTTGGTTTTGTTATTATCTCTGAAATCTATTTAAATTTTATTTTACAAATTGGCTACCTTTGTCTAATTATTCTTACAATACTTCAATTGCATTAATATTTGGGCACATCTAACTATTATAACACAATTATATAATAATCACATAAACAAAAACATGAAAAATCCATCATCATAAACAATTTTAGTCTGGGAGTCATCAATATGATTAGCTGTTTTTCTAAGTTTTGCATCCTAGAAGGCTTGCATTCTTGAGAAACACAAATACTTTCAATATACCATAAAGTTAACAATAATTAGCGCCATTGCAATATAGAAATCTTTACATATATTTATTTAGTATTTACTTTTAAGACAAAATTTAGATTCTTTTAACAGGTTTATATGGTGTAACGCCATCCCAAGAATTAAAATACATATGGGGAAAAAAAACCTCTGCAAATTAATATGATCTTAATTTTCTTACATATATTGAACAGTCATTTTTCCATTTAAGAAATGCAGCAATAAAAGAGTAAACATCTTGCTTTTTCTTTTAACAGAAAAAAAGAATTAAAATACATATTTACAGCTCTTATAAAATTAGTAAATATTGTTATTGACCACAAATAGACTTATTACCCAATATAAATGTATCTCATATATATAACAAAATATTTGCTTGATCAAAGCCAATAGACATAGATCAAGTTTCAAGACACAGAACCTAATTTAAAGAGATGCCAAAAATGTTGATTATTTTATATGGCTAAGGTCTAGATATAATGTATATTATATAAAAGATAATGCTTATTATTTACTTTGCGTGTATTAAGCTTAACCTTAAAGCCTAGTTCTACAGCATATTTTGTCTTCATAGGGATAAACTGTGATAATAGTTTCATTTAACCAATCATAAACTGACTACAGAAAATATTTTATAAGTTAACACTTAAATAATATTTAACATTTAAAACTCAGGTTTTTAAGTAACCAACATAATAACAATGGAAAATGCAAGAAATTATTTTACTAAAATATAAAGTCTTTGTTTTTTTGTCTAGTTTTGGTAAGTTTACCAAGAGTGTTTTAACATCTCAATAAAATCTTATTGTTTTAGACACAGTAAGCTTAGTCTTTTAATTATAGCTAACTGAATTATATATATAATGATTTTTAAATAACATTTGTTGGGTGGAGCACAATAACCCTCTGGGGGAAAAATAGGAAAAGCTACCCATTAGTGGAGAAAATGGAAACAAATTGTTTTAGGCAGCTGCTCTTTTAGCCATAGAGGACAATTTTGTCCAGCAGTTTCTCAGGCCCACCCAAGGGCCACCGCTTAGGATATTTTAAAAATTATTTTAATATAAAATTATATTAGAAATTTAACTTAGTCAATTTAAAGAAGCAATCTTAAAACTTTATATATATATATAAATAACTTATGAAAACACATTTAATAAACCAATGTGTTATTTTTATAAGGCTGAAGAAGCCAAAGATATTTGAATTTCTTTTTAGCAATTGCTGACTTAGATGTTGTTAAGAACATTTATAAACACAAATCCTATTTATTTACTTATTTTAACAATCACTTTAGAGAACTCATGAGAGCCAAATCGTAGTATAGTTAACATTTGTAAACTATGTATATGTTATCTTTAACCAAGGAGAACTTTAAGTTATTATACCATGGATATTGCATTTATAAGAATAATTTATAAGATAAATATTATCTTGATTGGGCAACAATTTGGATAAAAACATGTCATCAACTTTAAAAGCATCTTTACTTTTATTTTATCAACCAATTTAAGCTAGCTCACTGTTAAGCACTATGAACAAAAAGCATTTGAGCTGTATCATTACTGTCGACTTATCTATAAGCCAACTTAAGAAGAACTTTTAAATGTAGCATATACTTGAAAATTAACACACAGAAATATGCATATTAAGATGTGTCACATATAACCTTTATGTTATCAGAATTTAAGGTTCTGCAACTACTGACAGGTCATATGGCTCTTTCCTTTCCTCTGTTAAAATGATGACTTATGGGGGTGGATCTTCCAACGCTGAACCAATACTGCTATCCCTATAATAAAACCACTTTCTACATACTGCCAGATCTGACTTTTTATAGTTTTTTCTGTTAAACAAATTTTTATCTATGTTCATTCTTTTTTCTTCTATTATCTTTATCCAGTTTTAGGATTAGCACAACGTTGATTTCCTAAAATGAGGGGAGACGTGTTCCTTCTTTTTTCTGCTTTAAATGTTTGATATAATTTATCAGTTAAAATGTATATGAGCCTGTTGTTGCCATATAGGTAGGTTTTCAAGCTGGGAATATACTTTCTTTAATAGGTGCTATTCAAATTTTATGTTTCCTCCAGAGTCGGTTTCATTAATTTGTTTTCCAAGGTACTTCTTAGAAGTTGTCAAATTTATTTCAAGAAAGATTTTTGTAATATGCTTTCTATATCCTTTTAAATTCTGTAAAATCTGTGGTAATGTTCTCTAAATTTTGATATTGTAATTTAAAAAATGTATAATTTATATTGCATAATAGGAAGAAAAGGTCTAAAGGAGTAGGGGAAGTGGGAGGGGTGGGGGAAAGGAAAGAAGGGAAAAGAAAAAATATGAGAAAAGGAGAAAAATGGAAACAAAGTCTTTGCAAATAGAGAAGGGTGGAGGGGGTGAAGGGAGGGCAGGGGAGGGGAAAAAAAATAAGAACCAAGATACTCACGTAATGGTACAAGATCCCAATGATGAATGTAATTGTATTTTATGTCTGAAATGTATCAATAAACTTAATGGAAAAAAAAGTGAGGTTATTTGGAAGTTTTCTATAAGGCTTGAGCTTAGCAGTTTTTACTCTCTAATGCTTTAAGTGAATTTGGTTACACTTGAATATTTGTATATTCTGGGAACTGTCCCCAGAGCCATGAGAAAGCTTCCTTAGCTCCCAGCTTCCTGCCTTTCCCTGATAACTAACATCAGAAAAAGTTAAAGGAGTTAAGTTTTCAGACAGACGAAAGTCTGAGTTGGGGAGAAGGAATAAGAAAGGGATTGGGGCTTTCTCCTAGGGAGAGGAGGAAAAGGGTAAGCCAGTGGGCTCCTGCTCAGCTTGCAACCACAGACTTCCCCAGGTCCTGAGGATATGTCAGCTATCACTTGAATGACCACGTGAATCTGTTTGGCTTAAGACACATTCCCAGCCACCCAAAAAGGGGCCATGGCATCAGGTGGAGCAAGTTTATGACCTTTGGTTTTGAAAGAGGTGGGGGAGATATCAAAGAGTAGTTTAGAAGATCTCCTTTTATCTAAAATACTTCAGCTGCAAAAATGTGGGTGACTTAAGGAGATTGCTTCCCTTGGGAGTCACTGCAAAGGCTGGTCTCCTTTACAGTGTCTCAGGACAGTGTTTCCATGCCAGTTCCTCAGAAACTTTGCTTGAGACACTGGGTGGGCCAATCCTGAAATGTGTTTTCCTGGTGAGCAAATTTTAGCTCCATCTAACTAAGGAACAGGGTATGTTGCCCTGAGGGAAAAACCTAATGAGGCTGCTACACATCAGGGGGGATACCTCTTGGCACTGTTTCCCATTTCTGGTCAGAAGGATCAAGTGCCTTTTGTGTTTGTGTACAAGCACTCATTTTCCAGGGGCTTGGGAGCCTCAAGTTGCTGCAAAACAAAAAAATGACCCAAGGCTACAGAAGTTTATAAACAGGGAGAGAAAAAGCAGAGGAAAAAAAAAAGAGATAAACTATGACCCTCTCTTGAAGGGGTGGAAGTCCCCAAAGAAGGCCACCCACCCCCACGAAGGGACTAGCCCATTCTACAGGTACGCACATAATTTTTTGGTATTTCAAACATTCTTTTGGATTCCTTCAACCTGTGCCTTTATCTTAGGATCAGGCTTCTGCTCTTCACTTTCTCAGTTAAGCCAATTAAGGGACTTTCATATTCCTGAGAAATTTGGGGTGTGAAGGATCTGGTAGGGAAGGAGCCTAAATTTAACCAAAGGGATACTGACATAGATCAGCTTCGATAGCTTTGGTTGGGTCCTGGAAGTTTCAGGCTTCCAGATGTACAATTTTTATTAGTCATAATTTTCTTATCTCCTTTCTACCTATCTTTTACTTTTTCTATCCTACCTCCATTTGACCCACACCACAATAAATTTAATATGTTATAAACAAAGGAGGGCTTTACCAGTCATTGTCGGCAAAGAGAATCCCTCCACTAACAAATTCAGTCATTTACTTCTTAATAAATAAAATCTTCAAATGATTTATTTCCTTTCTCATTGCAGAGATTGCCAGTTAGTTTTGCCTTCAAAGGCTTGGTCTCTTTTGTTTATACTATCTTTGAATATTGATTTAACATTAAATATTTGAGGAGTTGATACCAAACTTGCTGATGATAGAAAATACTTCAAAGGAGGCCATTTTCCTCTATAAAGGAAAAGAAGTCTTAGTTTATGCATTTGATTTCAGCCTATGCACTCCACAATACAGAGAACCTGATATCAAGAAAAAGAATTTGGTATCTGTATTTATTGTAAATACACAGATCTTCACTGTGTATTTTGCATATAAAGTCAGTGATTCATCCATTCAAATTGACTCATATGTTTGTAAGTGGCTATGCATAATGCATGTCAGCTAAATTCAGAATTTGAGTCTGAGGCTGTGGTATTATCTAAGACACGTTGTAGAAATGTGTCTAGTCCAAACACGGGACTAGTACTGAGTGTACAATCCTGATCACTGTGGAAATCCTGCCTTCAAAGATAATTTATGTTCACATTTTACAAGGGAACATAGCCCTCCAAAGATATAAACTTATAAAATGAAGTTTGTTGTTAATGAAATTGTGTCAAGTAAGTATAAAGAGTGCTACTATGTGGTTCAAATGGCTCATACAAAATCAGAATGATTTCTTGTGTATTTTGGACAAGACGTTCCAAGATGTAATGACATGATTTTAAAAAGTAACATGAATTATAATTAACAATAATCCAAGAGGCAGAAATTATGACAGCATTAAGCTGCTACTATTTGAGGAAAGTTCTGGACACCTCTTAATTTTTCCTCATAGTTAATATGAAATTGTTTGTTGATAGAGAAGATAATGTATATAGTCACTTTGCAATTTTATTGAGTTTACAAAAGTTGAAGCTAATCTGAGATACTTTAATTATGTTTATCCATTGTCATTGTACTTAATATCATCCTTAATTATTGTGTTTATGTCCAAGGTGTTTCAGTAGTCATATAATGGCTTATAAATGAGTAAATATTATCCTGGGATAAAAAAGAAACATTTATTGAGATATCTTTACAAATTAAACTAGACTAAGACATGAAAAAGTAGAATAATTTATACAATACTCAATGTAAGAATAATAAAATGCTTCTCTGGTTAAAAAGCAATACTGTATTGTGGGGAATAACATTTTTACTAGAACCACAAATATTCTACCAAATTGACTTCTGGGGAGAGAATTTTTGGCCAGTCATATAATTATCCTGATAAAGTTGTTAAAATTAAATCATATTTTGAGAACTTACTGGCATTTACTGGAATACAATGGTTTTGCTGCCATGTAGCTTTTCCTTTGGTTCCTGTTCTTACAGAACATTGACTGTAAATTCTATTTTATCTCTATCAAATGCTTTGTGTATTTTAATCTTTACTGAGATATCATGGCATAGTTACAGTTACTATCATTTCATAGATGAGGAAACTTAACATCTGAAATGTAAGCAATTTGTCCGAAATCACAAAACAGTAATTTGATAGAAACTAGGCTAGAGTCCAAATGTCTGTTTAACATCAAAGCCATAGGGATTCTCAGAAATATAGAAACAGTATATAAATGCATTGGGAAAAAATTGAAGTATTTTTCTGTATCCTATAAACAGTAAATGATTAAGATCTTAGCAATTGAGCTCTTTTTTCATGGCCCTATTAATTTTGCCATACAAATAAAAGCCTTTGCTTAGAACTGAACTAGATGAATAACATTTGCTGTAACAGGAAGACTGATTTTCCTATCTGAAAGAATATCTTCTATGCCATGCTGCTGTCAAAAGCATCCCCTTCTGAAAGAGAACAAGGGGGAAATCAGAGGATCAAAAAATCTCATGTTCAGAAACCACTAGGAGCTTTAGAAATGTTAACCAGGGACTGTAAATCTGGGATAATTTCCCTGTTCTTCAACTGGTTTCCCTGGCTCCATTTTCACATATTCAGCTGTCTGAGCACAAAATTTTTCAGAAATAAGAATCTGTGTGGACATTGAAAAAAAAATATCTAGAGTGGAAATATTATCACATGCTTATGCTAGTACCAAACATATGAAGGGATTTTGCATAGGAAAGCTTATTTTACTGTACTACATTAGTTCAGGACTCTGTGACTCCAATGGGAGTGGATTCAGGATTCCAGTTTGGATTTAATAACAATGTGTTAATTTTCCTTAACAATTTTCCATTTACAAAGTGTTCTCCTTTGGATTTTTATAGGCGATACCTTTTCTAATTTATAGATGAAGACAGTGAAGCTCAATACTGTTTAAAGTTCTAGCAGGATGTGTGTGTGTGTGTGTGGGTTGCAGAACTCATGACTTTAAGTGACAAATTTAAATAAGATTATTTTAGTGATTGTATGATCCTTGTTGAGATTTCTCTGTTAGTGGTTTGTTCAGATGTGAGAATTAATATTCATTCATTCTCAGATTTTATTGTTCAACATGGTATATTGAGATTCTTATAGTCCAGGCATTGTGTTAAGCAGAATAGATATAACAAGAAGAAAGTGAACAATTTGGGGAGAAATGAGGAATCAGAAGATAAAGAAAAGTTTCTGTAGTGAAAACTACTCTTTATAGCTAATGTAGAGTTTATAAGTAAATATATGTAAAATAATTAACCTGAATCTTGTGACACAAAATATTTCATGTTAATTTCTTCCTAAAGGAAAATAAAAACTTTATGTCAAAGAAACAAAACAAAAACAAAAACCAAAGAGGACCCTGACTATTAAAGCAGAACTGTTCTGCTTGAAAGGCATGGGAGGAGGCTTGTTTATTTTGTTTTTCTCCTTTATCTAGAATTTTCCCTGAGTCTCTTTCTAAAATCTCCCTGCTCCATCCCTGAGTAATTGATGTTGTTTCCATATCCAGCTTTGGTGTGTTTATTGGGGAGGGCTGAGGCCATCAGTGTTCAGCAGAAGTCAGTAGCTCTGAGAGGAAAGGAGTAACTGTTCCACCTTTGAACTTCTCTGAACTTGCTGAACTTGCCTGGCAGTTGCCCATTCAGTTCGCGCACGAAAATCATGATTAATATAGAGTATTGCATTTAATATATGTAAGTAGAATAAAACGTTGACCTCTGATGACTGGTTATAAATGACTTCTAAACAAAAATAATAAAGAAATTAGGGATATATTTCAACCTGAGTTGGATCCAAGATTCCATTCACCTTATTCTTAAGTTATTGGCATATTCACCTATATCCAAATAATCAAGATCTTTCCCACATGCCTTTATCTCTTCAAACCTAACATTCCAACCATAATTCCTGCCTGCTGGCATATCCTGTTTAGTCCTCCCTTTTGTATCTTTTTATAACTCTTTGTCTGTCTCTACTAGCTATCATTTATTGAGCAAATAACATAATTTTCCAAAAATAGGATTAAACATTTTATTTTAATTATTGCATGGAATATTCTCACTCTCTCTTTGAAATAGGTCAGACAAATGAGAATAGTGAAATTTTTTGACTTTCATGAAGTATGATAGGCTTAATAGTCAATAAAGTGCAGAGCTGGGATGAAAGTTGAAATCTACCTAATTCTACTGTTGAAGAAGAAACTATTGATTGTCTCCTAATATCTGTCTTCCAAATCTCTATAATAATAAATGTTTCCCTTGGACAGTTTTACTGAAAGCTACATTTGCTGTAAGAAGAAGCCAAGAGACTAAGTCCATTTGGTGGACATGGTGGCCAAGAGCATACAAGTAGAGAAAGTGCTTCCCTCTAGTGCTGCGTGTTGCCACTGCCACTGGTTGGAATATGGTCACAATGGAGGACACTATTAGAACCTACATAGGCCTTGAGATCAAAGATGAGTGTACAGCATGGCAGACCAATCAGTCAGAAGATAGTGAGGTCTTCAGTATACTCATGGCTACCTAAGCGTTGGACCACCCTTACAGACTTTTGAACACTATTTCTAGTCATCCTAGACCAGCCTAACATTTATGTGGATGAACATGAACACAGAGAATCATACTCTAAGACACAATGAGAAAGAAAGCAGAAACAATATGAAACAGAAATCATTCAGTAATCACTTTTAGGGGTATATAAGTCAGCTTTCCTACTATTGGCACGAAATACCCAACCCCTGCAACTTGAAGGAAGAAAACTTTATTTTGGTGTATGGTTTTAGAGGTTTCAGTCTATGGTTGGCTGGCTCAAACATGGAAATATCATGAGATAGAAAGTAGTGGAGCAAAGCTGCTCAGTTCGTGGCAGCCAGGAAGCAGAACAGGGAAGCAGGGTCAGAGAGGAGGGGGAGAGGGCCCAGATATAGTAGCCAAGGTCATGCCTTTATGATCCACCCAGAGACGCCGTCAAGTTTCTTTACTAATTCCCTGAAGAGCTCTCAAGCTGATCAAATTGGCAATCCAGCTTAACTGTCACAAGGGCTCACAGGCTTGGTTTCAGCCAGTTTTGATAATTTTCTGTAATGTGAGGAAAGGAAGAGAGAAAAGCCCAGGCTGGAAAACATTCACGATCACCAGGCAGTTTCTGGTTCAGTGAGTAAGGATTTAAGAAGTAGTATAAAACATTAAAAATAATTTTCATTCAAGAATAAAGACAAAGTATAGACTATGAAGATGCTGGGTTTAATCTGCTTAAGAAAATAAGAAATAGTTGGAAATACGCAGGAATGGGATTAGGTATGGAAACAGAAAATTTTCTATACAGTCCATTTTTGAGCCTTTTACATTGTTTTGGGGTTTGTCACAAATATAGTTCATTTGTGTCCAATTTAAATCTAACATTTTTATGAATATTCTAAGTGTTCCTCACTTTCTTATCTATTAATGATTTGGTTAACTATTTCTTTTTTCATGAATATTAGTAGTTGCCTAATCTTCAATATCTTAGTTACTATTTTTTTTAAAAAGGCTCACTCTTCAGCATCTAAAATTTTATTAGAATGCAATTAGCTTGTATTTGAACATTAAATTTTGGGGAGACTTATTATCATGTTTTATTATCATTTATTATTATTTGATATATATGTAAGAAAAATTTAAAAGGATGCAATCATATCTACTACCAGCTATCACCAATAAGTATTATAAACTAAACCTAATGTACTATGTCTTTTATAGACCTATTGCAGATATGATCCAACACCATTAAATTCACTTAAGAATCAAAAGTGTGACAGGCGTCTAAGCCATAGAATTCCTTTAAACTTGTTTTGTGGTATGAGAAATAACATAGGGGACTAAAAAAAGAAAGATTGATTTGTCAAAATGGACAATAAATGATACTAGAGGGATATGTATACATTGGGAATTTCTTTAAACAAAGAATATTTTCTAGATATTGGAAATTTGGACAATGGGATTTATTTCTCAGAGGTTGCTACAGTTCAATACACTACTTCCTTTTCAGTTTAAATAAGTCATATAAAGCAGTAATTTTTGATTACTGGGCTTTATGAGAATTTCAAAGGAATGATTTGTTATTGGAAATACTACTATAATCTTGAGAAGAAAATATGATAGAACATATCAGTTAATTAATTTAAAATGTTGCTTTCTTCTTGTTGTTTCTTTGTTTTCTTTTGCCCTCAAATACTTGGAAGAAATTAGCTCCAATCAAAACCTTTCAAAGACTTTCTTAGTCATTCAAGACCAATAACCAGGCTTTATGAAATATAAATTCTAACACACTCTGGTTATGGTGGAAAGATCTTTGTCCTACAGGGTCAATGAACCATGTGTTGTGGGGTGGAATAGTCAATTTTCCAAAAATATATTTTTGCATATTCCATTTTTCTTTATGTCCTAGATACTCCTGTACTAAGAAGTGGAATTTATATACTCTCTTTAACTTGGCAATAACTTTGTAATTTCATCAACCAATAGAGTTACATAGAAATGAGGCTACATGATTTATTTAAATACACACCATATTTTTCAATCCTTTGTATTTCTTAACACAGGATTTTCCTTTTAAGGTCATCATTTTACAGATTACATTATCTAATCTTTTAGTTTGACACAGATACACATATATTATTAAAATAATCTAAGAACTATGTAATCATATGAAAGAAATTTGGTTTGGGCTAATTATTTTAATTTTTTCCATAATATGAGTGTGAATATTTAATATTGAAGTGAGTTAAGGCTTGTTGTGGGTACCAGATGGCCTGAAGTGTAGGTGCAACTCTGTTTTTAGGCTAACAGTAAATGCAGCCAAGGGGTGTGAATCTCTCTCCCCCACACTGTCCTGGCTCTGAACATCCTTGTGCAACTGTTCTGCACTGGGGGATTTCCCTGCTGTAGGCTTTCCTGTGGGGCTTCCGTGAATAGGCATTTAATTTACCACTTATCCCCCAGGAAGTAAAGTCAGGCCCCTGGTTTGTTTTCACATGCATCTGTATATATAAGGGCTACATCCCCTACATGCATATTCTTTTATCCATGTGTATTACAAAAATCTGAAGAGTTCCTCATCTTCCTTATCCTCTGAGGACCTTATTTCCTGTACTTTTGGGAATGAAACACAATGTACCATATTTTCTGATGAAGCACATATTTTCATTTCACGGAATGTTAAACATTTTGGAAAAATACAAAATCAAAATGAGTTTTCAGTTGCTTAGAGTCATAACATATTCTTAGCAGAGGAGTGGCTAATTTATCTTTTAGCTTTATAGATTTAAAGTTCTAACATTTCCTATATTGGTGTCTGTGGCATAAAGACAAACATATAGAGCAATGGTACAGAATAGAGAACCCAGAAATAAATCCATGTATTTATTGCCAAATGATTTTTGACAAAGGCAGAAAGAACATACATTGGAGAAGAAACTCACTTCAATAAATGGTGCTGGGAAAATGTAGATATCTGTGCACAGAGGACAGAAATTAGACTCCTATCTCTCAACTCAAAATGAATCAAGCCCTTAAAAGAGCCCAAACTATGAAACTATTAGAAGAAAACATAGAGGAAATCCTTCAGGACATTGAGCTGGACACAGATATTTTATATATGACTGTAAAAGAACAAGCAACAAAAGAAAATTAACAAATGGGATTGCATTGAAGCAAAAAAAAATTTGTATAGCAAAGGAAAAAAATCAACAAGATGAAGAAACAATCTACAGAATGAAAAAGATGAATTTTTGCAAAGTATTTATTCAACAAAGGATTAATTTCCAGAATACATAATGAATCTACAACTTATTAGCAAAGAAAAAAATAATAGTAATTATCTAATTAAAAAATGGGGAAATGACTTGATCAGACACTTCTCTACAGAGGCTATACAAATGGCCATCACGTATATAAAAAATCCTTAACATCAGGAAATGAAAATCAAAGCCACACTGATATATCTTGTCACTCAGGATAGATATTTTCAAAAAGACAAAAATTAAAAAATGTTCAAGGGGGTGTGGGAAAGAGCAACTCTCATATATGGTGGATGGGGATATAAATTGGTACAATAAGTCACTGACTTACGAAAGAGTTTCGTTCTGGGAGAATGTTCCTAAGTCAGATTCATTTGTCAGTCCAACATGTGAGTCTTACACACTTTTGATGCAAATATAAAGCATAATGATGCAAAATGTAAAGCATAAAAATACCAAACACATAAAAATATAGTAAATCCTCTACTGTAGTGTACTACTGTACACTATTGCACTGTACAGTAAGCACACAGCCGCATAACTGTGACAGTGTCCACCAGACTTGTGAGTTACTTCTGCAATTTGTTCCCATCTAGAAATGCTCATAATGTGAGGTCTGTTTGTATCTGTGAGAGTTTGCAACTCAAACATAAGTTGGGGGCTTACTGTATAGTCATTATAGATAACAGGATGGAGGTGCCATGACATGACTAGAAAGAAAGCTACAATATGATCCAATCTATTCAGGACTGAGTATATTGCCAAACGAGTTGAAATCAGTATGTTGTACTCCCATTTTGTTGCTGCACTATTCACACTTGCTGAGGTATGGAGTCAAGCTAACTGTCCCTCAGCAGATAACTGGATAAAGAAAATGTAGAACATACACATAGTAGATTTTTATTCAGCCATTAAAAATAATGAAATTCTATCATTTACAGCAACAAGGATGGAACTAGAGGACATTATATTATAATAAGTTAGGCTCAGAAAGACAAACACCACATGTTCTCAATTACACATACATGCTAAAAAGTTGATGTCAAAGAAGCAGAGCCAGGTGTGGTGTCACACACCTGTAATCCCAGTACTCAGAAAGCTGTTGCAAGAGGATTGTGAGCTTGAGTCTGTCCTGGGCTACATAGTGAGTTCAAGGCCAGCACGAACCACATAGAGGACCAATCTCTAAAAGGCAAACAAACAAATAAAAAGCAGAGCATAGAATAATTGTAATCATAGAGTCTGGGAAGTGTGAGGGAAGAAGGGATGGAAAGAGGGTGGCTATTGGGTAGAGAAGCAGTCGGATAGGATAAGTATTGTCTAAGCTTCTGTAACACAGTGAATACTCATAGTTGACAACAATTTATTTCATATTTCAAAATAGCTGTAGAGAAGATTTTAAATCTTTCCAATACAGACAAATAATAAATACCTAGATATGGTAATTACTCTGATATGATCATTACTCTATCTGTATTGAAATAGCACACTGTATCCCATAAATATGTATAATTTACACATGTCTGTTAAAAATAGAAATATATTAAAAATCTTAAAAAATTTCCCCGATGGCTGTAAAATATATATGAAGTATGATAAAAATATATGGTGAATGTTTAAATAAAAAATTTATTACAGTAAAAGACATATAACCGTTAATCACCCTCAAAATATAACCCCTTGCCTTGAACACACTTACCCCATCATTATTGTCACTTTCTGAAACAGTCTGGAAGCCTTTTGTTTCTGTCTTTACAAGATGTGACCCAAAATTTGGTGAATGCTGCTGCGGAGTGCCATCCAATGGAAAGACAGGCACATAAAAACATTACAGTGTGTCTTCATCCTCTGTATTCACTGGATTTACCACCTTGTGATTTCTGACTCTTTCCCAAAGTCAAAATGACCATGAAAGGTAAATATTTTGAATTAATTCAGGACATCAAGAAAGTCAAGACAGCACAAATAAGGATACTTATGAAAGAGGACTTCTAGAACTACTTCAGGAAGTGGCAAAAGAGATGGGATAAGTGTGTTTGAAGCAAGGGGGATTAATGGCTGTGTGTCTTTTGCTGTAATAGTTGTTTTTTAAAATGTAAGCATTCGCTATAATTTTAGATCAGACTTTGTATTTATGCCTGTATTTTGTTTTGATGAGGTTCTATGTGGCCTCTGTAAAAGATACATTTTGCGTCCCACCAGTATCCAGAACTCTTACATTTCATCAGACAATATTCCTTTGTCTTTGTGCTCTCTGTTGTGTCATAGCCCACACTGTTGTCTCTTTGGAAGCATGCTGGAATTGCAGAAGAATCAATGAATCAAGCAGTGACCAATAATAGTTGATTCACAATTGTTCTTTGCTTGTATCTTACAGAGTTCGACTCTGAGGTTATGTGATTTTAAAGTATCTCTTTGAGGAGTAAACCAGTCAGCTTCAGTGGTGGCTGGATGGATAAATCTTAAATATTGATTGTTTGCTTTTCTTTTTATATACCTCCATTCTCTCATGAGCATTTCTTTCATTGCTCAAATGAACCACTTGTCTTGAATTCTTGTCTCAGCCTTTGCTTCTGGGAAAAAATGAAGTTAAGCCATCAATCATGCTGTTATTTGGTTAATTTTAGTGTCTTTGTTTAATTTCTCTGATTTCTTTTTAAATACCTATCTGTTCTAGTAACTTCATTTTTTTTTCTGATCAGCAAGCCCATTAATGTTTGTTCTGTCCTCTTTTAACTTTAGACATCACATTATTTTTCTTTATTGGCATTTTAAAATATATGCTTATTTAGTGTTCTACTCTTCGTGAATTTTGTTGTTTTGATTCACCTTAAACAACATCTTCTTACTCACCATCATTTGTATCAATTTTATAGGTACACTTCTCTGAATACATTTTGTTTTCCCAAAATACCAGAGTTGAAAGTTTTTCTACTTATTATTTTTTTTTAATTCAGGCTAATACAACCTTGAAAGATGCTCCTGCCCTAATGGTGACACAAATGATCAACTGATAGGCGAATATTGTCCCAGCGCACCACTTTATGCCACCCAGCCTGATGCTCTGCAGGAGGAGTATGCTTCTATCTTTTGATTTCCAACACACTCTAGTAGATCCATGTTTTACTGGATATTTATTCTGAGTGGTATGGTAGTATCTTCTTGCCTTCTCACTGAGGACTTGCCCATTTTGGAGATTATTCTGGATGGGAGCTATCAGTAGCTTGCTCATGGCAGTATCAGGTAAGAAGTGGTGTGAGTACTAGACAGAACAAGAAACTTTACTCCTAAAATGTGCAAAATGTTGGGGAGCCTGGGTACAGAATTCATTAAAGAGTAAAGACATTAGTTAAACAGGGTAATTTAGCAAGGTGTGTTTGTTTTGTGTCCCACCGTGTCTTCATTCCTTTCCTCTAGGCATATAGGGGACTCTCTTAGAATGAGTTTTAAGAGAATTCTTTCATGACCTGGGTTCAGGAGAGGAGAACAGGGGTTTAAAGAGATTTTCCTGCTTCTATCACTTTCTCAAATGCCAAAGGGCTGTATTTTAGGATGGCAGGTAATAAACTCCATTAGTGTTGAGTTCTATAACTTGGACCTTAAAGCTGTAATAAAGTCTGAAAGGCTGATTGTGCTGAGAGATGATATAAATGGTGCCAAAATATTTATTAGCTGTAGAAGTCAAATCATAGTTTGATTTATAGAAAGCCAGATGAGTACTGCAAATGTTTGTAAAGAACAAGGTGTTTTGGATCGGAGGGAAGTGAGATACTCAAGGAGGATTTTCAAGTAGCAATAGATGGTACACAAGATCTTAAGATGTGTGAATATAAACAGCAGTCTTTTGCTTTGCTAAACAGGGGACATGTGAAGTCGGACTTTAATGGAGTGGGAAAGCACAATTGCAGAGAGCAATAGAGAGCTACATCTCTTCCTCACAGAGCATCCAACATTTCTTCTTAATAAATGTTTATGAACTATGTAGAGAAAACCACTGTTAAACTGTGCCAAATTATTAGCTGTTTTCCAGTACCCATGTCTTGTTGTCTTCTGATCACATATGTTTTCTAATATACTACCACTGATACTCCTTGACATTGTCTTAAATTACTAATAGAAGTAGATGGGACATAAATTATAAATCATTATCAATATTACATCTCCTTTCATTTATAAAAAGACAATATTATTGTTATGGCTTGCATTTAAGATATCTCCTCAAAGCCTCATCCACTCATAGGTAGGGCTTTTCAGAGGTGGCTGGATCTAGAGTATGTGATGCTGGGATTAAATGTGTTATGCTGGGATTAAGATGTGTATTTACTAAATTAGCCCACTGATTGGTTTGGCATAGTTCTTGGTGTGGATAATGGGAAGGTCCAACCTGGATGTGACTGCTACATACCCTGGATAGAATATGGGGGACAGGAAGAGGGCTGCTGTTGTTGCTTGCTGCTTGCTGCATTTTGCATGTCCTATGTTACCATGAACTCTTTCTCCTCTGCCATGCCACTGTGCCTTGGAGCCAGCCAACTATGAACTGAAAACTTTACAAACCATGAGATACAGTAAACCTTTCCTCCTTTACCTTTGAGTGTTGAGTATTTTGTCTCAGCAAAAAGAAAATTAATCAATTTCTTTCAGCACCTCACACAAACTCTTCATGCTGTGACTAAAATTAATATTCAAACTCACAAAAACAAAAGTATTAACAAATTAAAAATCTTCAAAAAGTTTTTTTTACATTACTCTTTACCTTTTCTGATGCACCTGAAACAAATATTTAAAATCTTTAGTGCAGGTTTTAAACAAAATCATTGTTATTTGTTATGGCCTGAGTCACTAAATGTCCTCAGATTCTAGAGCTGAACAAACTGAAAGAGTATTTGTCTTTCTTTGGGAGATGAAGAATGTATGAGTTTAGAAGAGTAGCAATAGTGGATGTGAATAGTCCCTTCTAATATATGTGCTGAGAATTACTAATCAAATTGATGTTGAGTGAGCTTGTGGTTATCTGGTAGACCATGTTCAGGTCAGTGATAACAGGATGGGTGTGATCATTAAGAGTTTAAAATAAGAATCTATTAATGGAAGTTGACAATAAAACACTGTGCTAAACATGTAATATTATGTGCACTCTGCCAGTGTTTCTGGTGAAGTGTTTAAACACATAACAGTTGTCGCAGGTTTCTTTCATTATATAAATGGTAGTAGAATAAGCCACTTGCCATTTTCATGAGAAATGTTTGGTGAAGCATTTTGATGTTTGACCCCCCCCCCAGTTTCCTTTTCATCCTTTGTTCCTCATTCTCTTCCATGTAATTTTATTTCTTTTTCATTTAAATTGGCTTGCAAAGAGAAGACCATTAAGATACACTGTGTAGCTGTCAATCATAGGTCCAGAAAGTTCCTAAATGATAATAGTTGATTCAGCACACCAGCTTGTCAGAGTTATCTGCATGGCAGAGATGTCAGCGTATTGTCTCCAACCTGACTTCTACAAGCGAGGAGTAACAGAGCATGTCCCTGCTTCTTTTATCTTCCTCAGGAGAGCAACCAAGTGGCATAATCAATTCTTCCAGGCTTTGTGCTTTACCTGATGTTTACTTTATGCATTGCTTTGATATTTGCCTTTATTTTACCTCTTTAAAATTTATTTTTCTTTCCTTTCTTATCTTATAAGAAGATATTATCTTAGTGCGAGGTCATGAAATATTTTATTAAACACTCATAATATTTTTTTTCAGTATCCCCAAGCCAGTGAAAAGTTGTCCTAATTACTGAAAGATTGTCAGACTATGTATACACAAAGACTAACCTTCTCTGTACCAGGTGCTGAGGGAATTGTAGATGGCTTTGACATGGTAACTATACTGGTCACTGACATATATTATTGCGCCTAAGAGGGATCAAGCAGAACCTTGACATCTTTTGTTCTATGAATATCAAAATTAAGGAAGGGTGGATTTGGATGTTTCATAGATGAACATAACTCTCTTCTGCTTTAGAGAATTCAGAGACAAAAAAGAATTCTCAGATTTTCACAAATGACCCAACTGGTTTTTTCCTTTGAGTTTGCTGTGTATATGTCCTGAATGACTTAATTAACAAGAGTAGAATACCAATTCTAGGTGTGAAAGGTCACATTAGAAAACCCCAGGCAATTTCTTTATATTGTTGTTTTTTAGCAGTCAATATCAGCTACCTGGAGGAATGGCCACTACTAATCCATGGCTTATTTTGCAGTGACATTTGCTCAATAAAATTTTTCATGGCAATAATTGAAAAAAGTCAAAATTGTGTGAAGAAGTAAATGTCATATTCCCACGATGCAATATAAACTGAATTCATAAAGGCCCA
This sequence comes from Heterocephalus glaber, assembly GCF_000247695.1. The sequence continues at coordinate 23,771,703 of NW_004624757.1, forward strand.
GTGACTCAGAAAACAGGTTAATTAAAGCCTCCATGTGGCATGCAGAAGTTAACACAAAATTTTCGTGGTCACATTATTTTTGTAACTGTGCTGAGTGACTCCTTTTTAGACTATATAGCAGAAGCTGTGATCTAGCATTAATCTGTCATTACATTCCTTTGGAATATTTAATCCACTTCCCATTCCTAGGGAATGAATGCATCATGGGCTAAATTTTAACATACACAGTTAAGTGTTTCAAAAGTTCTATACAAACTCAGCCCTCCTTCTGTACCAGGAAGGTCATGTGCTCTCCACAGCCTCAGTGAGGAGGAAAGCAGTATTTCAAACAATGGAGATCACTACTAGCTGCATTGTCTACATGAAAGCAGACTTAGAAATCATTAGTCCTGGTTATAAAGTAATGCTAAAGACTCTGCTACCTATATAAGTTACTCTCCTTTTAGTCTTCGTTTTTTGCTAACCTCCTGTAAATTTTGTCTGATTTTAATCCCATTATGTTTTAACTCATTTAATCTGACTTCTGCCTTGATCATTCTATTAGATATTTTTGTCTCTGGAATCACTGATCATTTCCTAGTGACCAAATCTAACCCCTCTTGTTTTTTTCCTCTTCGGCCATCATGAATGGTACTATCTATTCTTTCCTGTTAGTACATTTTCAGCCTTGTTAGTATATTTTCTGGGTCCTCAACATACACTCTACAGGGTTTTCTATGAGTTATGCATAGTGCTCAGAGGGAGAATGGCACTAGAGAATCGTGGAGAATTGAGCTTTCTGATTACTACAAATATCTGTCGGCTTGTATGACAAACATATTCCTATGTACTTATTTGATGAATAATTATGTAGCACCCACTATTTGCTATAAGACTCTGTGCCAAAGATACAGTGAGGAACAGTTCAAAATGTGGGACTCTTGAAGGCTCAAGCATTCATTTATTCATTCAAAAATATAGTTTATAGAACACGTTATATATGTGTTCACTTGCCTAAATACTAGAAATGTAGTGGCAATGGAAGAAAGAGTTCCTATTCCCAGGGGCTTTATATTATGAAGAGTAAAATAGTAAAATAAATGAGCAATATAATTTGATAGAGTGGCATAAATGTCATTTCAAATATTAATCTAGGGTAGGGTCTGGACGGTAAGAAACATAAATGCTCCTTTTTTTAGGAATGTGTGTTTAATAGAGGTGTTTTTGAGAGAGTCTGATGAAAGTATGGGAGTGAATTTTGTGGATATATAGATTAAATCATTTGCATAAAAAGGAATATAAACTGCAAAGAGTCTTGCTGTGGGATGTTGTCTTGTGAGACTCACATATGGAAGGCCAGTGAGTCTGGAGGAGACTGAAGGAGGTCATACAACTGGAGTTATACAATTCAGCTCACTTGGGCCTTTCCGGTCATGGTTTGAATTTTATTTTAACTGTAGCACAAACTCACTAGAAAGTTCTAACTATAACTACTGTGCAGAAAATTGTGTATGAGTGTGTAAATCAGGATGAATTGAAACCAATAAGTTCAAGGAAGATAAGAAATGAAGGTGACATAGCTAGAGCAGTGTTTGTAAAAGTTGTAAGAGGTCCCATTCAGGATATATCTGAAAGGTAAATGTTTACATGAATGGCTGATGATTTATATCAGGAATATAGGACATAATTAGAACTTCAGAGTTTTTCACCCAAGTAAATGGGAATGACTGGTGATGACCAGGTTTACTTCCTGTTCTTGCTGAAGGGAAAAATGGTGGGAACAAGAGGTTTGTTCATGTTAAACTTGTGAGACCTACTAGACATCTTAAGTGCAGTGATCGAGAGTTAGATATATTAATTTTGATCTCAGAAAAGAGTTGAGGGCTGAAGATCTGCAACTGAGAGTTTCAGTCATAGGTTTTGCCAAGATCACAAAGAGTGAATGCTGATAAAAAAATACAACCTAAGTCCCAGGCAGCAGTAGGAAGAAGGGTAAGTAACATAAACAGAGATAATGAAGTAAGAACGTATTGACAGATGTGTAATATCTAGTACTCCCAGTGAGGAAAGAACACTTGGTCATTAGCTGTGTCTAGTGCTGTGGAAAGTAGAATAAAATACATCTTGAGAATTGTCCATAAGGTTTTGCAATTGTAAATATTTCCAGGGAAGTGAGGATAACAGTGAGTAGGGTGGGCCAAAGAGAAAATTACTAAGGAAGTAAAAAGAGCTAGTATAGATGAGTCTGAGGAGTTTTTTCATAAAGAGGATCTAGAAATGAATTGGTAGGTGGAGAAAAAGTGTTGGTAAAAGGAAAAATAGTTTTTTAAAAAGTAGAAATGATGTAGACTAATTTTATTCTAGAGAAATAGCTGGAAAGGATAAAAATAGTATGATTAAGTGGAGAACAAATGTGACTACTGAGAATGGTGGCATTAGCCACAGAAAAGTATGATAGATTAGTATCACATTTCAGTGAGTTCAGAAATTAGACAGAACTCTTGGTTACCTCCTGTAATAACCACTGTGTCCCACAGAAAGTCTCTGTTTTTGTTATCTATTTTTTCAAAACAAAGTATTTTCTCAATAATCATTTAGTAATTGGTCATTTACTATCTCTCAAGGCCGTGATGTGTAGGCCAGGAACTTGAACATCTCTGGCCCAGCATTTTAAATGTCTCTTGGACCTGTAGTCACCAGAAGCCTTAACTGTGAGGTCCATTCCCAAAGGGGCTTACTCATACAGCCAGTAAGTTGGTATACAGGAGACTGGTCCTTTCATCAGGTAGACTTCTCAGTGGGCTTTTTTGAATTTCCTTATAATATGGTAGTAAGACTCACCAGGAGTGACTGATCCAACAAACCAATCCAAAGGCTCTAATTCCTTTTGAATTCAGCCTTAGATGCCTTATAATGTCATATCTAATCTACCATGTTCTGGTGACCACATAAATCAGACTTTGTTCAGTGTGAGAGAGACCACCTCAATACTATGGATATAAGGAAAAGAGAATCTTTGATGATCATTTTGGAGGCTGATTACCATAACCACTAAACTTCTTTGGACTTTTAACATTTAAATTTCCTTCCCTTCTAACTTTAAAACTTTGTTATTCCATTCTTCTATGGGACATATAGCTCTCAAAGGGAGGGTTGTTTAGGTTAGAGGCATCTGGAATGTCCTGTTTTATAGCCTCTTACTAATTTCTCTTTGTTCATTGATTGTTTCCTGAAAAGTAGGTATATCAGCAGTGCTCACTAAAGAAACAAATTTAATATAAGATATATAAATATATATGGATTTACAAAGTAGGCTTATAATGGCTGCCCACAGAGTCAGGTGTGGAAGTGTGTGAAGGGCTGTCTGTGTGCTGGAGATCCAAAGGACGTGGTCAAATGTTGGAGGCCTGGACCTCACTGTAGAGTCCCATACAAGTCTGTATCAGGAGGGTAAAGGGTCTGTGATGGAAGGCTGAAGAGTCTGCACTGAATGTCCAAGGCAAAGGTGAAAGCTGGTGCTCCTCTGAAGCAACAGAAGCGAGCCTTCCTTCTTTGTCCTCCTTTTCATTCCATTCAGGCTATAAGGGTATTGGTTGCTGTCACTGAAACCCAGGCTGGGTCTTCTTTCTTCAGCAAATCTCTTCAGCTGCACCAATGCTAATCCAATCAGTTGGGTGTTTCTTACTCAAGTTGACACAACAGTTATTACAATACCATACATGATAATTCTCCATATTCTAACTGCAATAAGTAGCTTTTTGACTAGCAAAATTATTACCACCTAGTTGGTTCATAAAGTAGACATATATTTAAAATAAAATAACTTTTCTACCAGAAGAAAACTTCTCTTGTTTCATAAATTGACTTACTGAATCCTCATTAGGAAGCATAGCTTAAAAGAGACTTTTAGGGATAGGATCAGAGTACTAAGAAAGAAAAGCGAATATGTGGCTGGCTGTACCTAGATGCCCCACAAAGCCTCATGCACTCATGCCTGTTGCTTTTCGGAGGTGGCTGGAACTAGGGTGTGCGATAAAGAAATAACTCCTCCAGGGTCTGGGAATGTAGCTTAGCAGTACAGAGTCTTCCTGGCAAGTGAGAATCCCTGAATTTGATTCTCAATACCACCCCCCAAGGGAAAAAAACCCCAGATTACTCCTCTGATTGGTTTGGTATAGTTCTGGATGTGGATAATGGAAAGGCCCACCCTGGGTATGAGTGACATCACTCCAAAGGCTTGTAGCCTGAATGGGATAAAAATCCAGAAGGCTTGCTGCTTGCTGCCTTCTGTCTGCCATGCCGTGAACTATTTTTCCTCTGTAATGCCCCTGTGCCATGCTGCCCTGTCTTGGAACCAGCTGACTATGGACTGAAACCTCTATTACCTGTGAGCTGAAATAAACCTTTCCTTCTTTAACCTGTGGGTATTGGTTATTTTGTCTCAGCAATGAGAAAGACAGTATGTCTCAGAGAAACAATCATTGGTGGTCTAATGAAAGAATGAAAGAAAGACTTTGGATTAAGAACTGAACGAATTCTGGCTCTATTTTAACCCAAAAGTTAATCTTTATAATCACCTGTTCTCCATGAATCTATTTCCTCCTATGAAAACAGGGATGGTGTTTATTCAAAAGATGCTTTTGAAAGAATTAACTATATTCATTATATGGAGTGACTATTACTTTGTCTATCATATCATGGATGCTAAATATTTGCTAATTTTCCTCTATTTTATATTTCCTAGTGTCATTAAGGATACAGATAGCATAAACATTGAAACTAGTATATTTGCATTATATGAAAGCATATATATGATAAGAGGTTAATATCTAAAATATAAAAGGAACTGAACTCAGTATGTGTAGACTGGGGCAACCACTATGGAAATCAGTATGGAGATACCTCAAAGAACTAGGACTGGAAGTCTCATTTGACCCAGCTATTCCCCTGCTGGGTATCTTCCCCAAAGAATTGAAAGAATCATACCATAGCATACCACAGTGATATATG
>NW_004624757.1:23777171-23788331 GCF_000247695.1 Heterocephalus glaber
TCATTATATTGTATACCTAAAATGTACCAATGATTAGAATGAATAGTTGATAATGTAAAATAGGAAGAAAAGGAGTAGGAGAAGTGGGAGGGGTAGGGGAAAGGAAAAAAGGGAAAGGAAAAATGATGAGAAATGGAAAAAATGGAAATAAATTCTTTGTAAATAGGGAAGGGTGGAAGGGGTGAAGGGAGGGCAGGGAATGGGGAAAAAATAAGGACCAAGATGCACCATGTAAAGGTACAAGTTCCCAATAAGAAATGTAAATGTGTTGTATACCTAAAATGTACCAATAAAAGAATTTAAGGAAAAAAAAAAGAAAACAAGTAACCCAATTAAAAATGAACAAAGAACCTACATGCCCATTTTTCAAAAGCAGACAAGCCAACACCTAGAAAATGTGGAAAAATAACTAATATCAATAATCAGAGAAATCCAAATTTACACCACAAGGAGGTATTATTTCACACCTGTTGAAATGTCTATTAGGATGTAATATTTTGGTGAGGACATGAATGAAAAGAAATGTTTGAAGACTTTTGTGAATGTGTATAGGTACAGTCTTGTTGCTTGTCCCACAGAACTTCAGGTCCTCAAAGCTTGGCCCACACCGTAACAGCACTAAGGGGGTGGAACTGTAAGAGATGGGACTCAGTAGGCAAAGATCCAGTCACAGGGCCCCATTCTTGAAAGGGATTAATGTAGTTATCACAGGACCAAGTTCTCAAGAAAGCAGGTTGTTGTAAATGAAGGGCCCCTGTGCATGCAACCCTGTCCCTTCCCACATTCCACCATGGTGCCATGTGGGAGACAGGTTACACACACCAACACTACACTCTTCTGATTGTCTAGCTCCTGAAGCATGACCCAAATAATTCCCTTTCTTAAAACATAGAGTACTGAGTGTTAGATATTTTATTATAGCAACACAGAATGGGTTAAGGCTGCAATAGGAATAGTATGAAAGTTTCTCAAAAAATTTGCAACTGTATGATCCAGCAATTCTACTACTTTTAATATATTATTGTAGCATTAGTTATAACTAAAGCAGGAAATCAACCTAAATACCTATCAATCTTGCATGTAGGAGAAAATCTGATCACACACACATACACACATAATAGCATACCATTTATCCTTTAAAAATAAGAAAATCCCATTATTTGAAATAACATTGGATAAACCTGGAGGATATTGTATTACAAGAAACAAGCCAGGCAAAGAAAGACAAAAACCCATGTGATCCTATTTCCATGTGATACCTCAAAATGTTGAACTCATGGAAGTAGAAAATAGTCATGGTTATCAGGAAGTGGGGCAGATTGAGGTTGAGGATACCTTGGTCATAGTTTACAAAGTTCCAGCAGAATAAGTTCAAGAGATCTCTTGTATAACTGGTCACTATAGTTCACAGAATGTACTGAATACTTGGAAAATGTTTCTAACTTAAACAATTGATAAGTATGTGAGGTAATACATATGCATACCACAAATAAATAAATAATTTTTTAATTTGTCAGTTTAGAAATTAATTACTTAAACTGTGAGGCCAGGAGCCATGAGAATTTCAAGAAATTGTCACCTCTTAGGTGATCCAAGACTTCATTTTCTCATCAAATAAGGGAATCCTGCCAACAGGTAGGTACTCACGGCCCAGCGATATTTGTACAGTCACCTGCATCACGCTGCAGCCAGGACATACCACTTCCAGATGCTTGAAGAAAGTCACTGGCAGCATCTTTTGAGAGACTGGTGAAGCAGAAGGGCCAGCACTTCCCTGATTCTGCTGCATGAATTTTTTTTTTTTTTTTTTTTTGTGGAACAGGAAGAATGCTATTCTCAATAGAGGAGATCCTTGAATGTAAACATTTTATCTTTCAACTTCAAACCTTCACAATGTTCTCAATTATGTCTTTTTATTAGTGAGTCCTTATGTCAATGCTTATGGGCCAAAAACAAAAAGGCAGAAACTATACTTCAGAATGAGCAAGACAAAATCCATTATACGAACAAAGAACATTAGAAAACAACAGCAACAACACAATATATAAAAGCAAAGAAAATTTTACCAAAAGAACTTAAAACAGCAGTTGTATCAGGTGTGTAGGCTCCAAGTCAGTGTTGGTGAGTGGAGTTTTTTTCCTGGTTCATCTGCAATCATTTGTCATTCTATCTTTTAATCAGGAACACTGACAGCTTTCTCTACCAATCCTTCCAAGACGGAGATGGCTAACGTGTGTGATAAAGCATATACTAACTCACTGTTCACCAATATCTAATGTCCTTCCTGGGGGAGGATGACTCACTGATTAACTCAAGTGAGCTTGTGTAATGTTCTCTGGCCAGATAAATAAAAAATTAGCAGAATCACACCATTTTCCTTGTTTCCTCTGCCACAGAAGCAAGTAAATCAGTGCTCTAGGCAGTGGCTGGACAGTTCAGCCTGTGACAAGGAGCATGGATCATGACGATGCAGAGTGGAACCGAGCCCAGGATCACAAAACAGGAGCAAGCTATGAACCTTAGTTCCTTTAAGCTACTGAGATTTTGTGTTATTTTGGTTCCTCTTGAGTGATACACATGGAAGTGTTTCTAAGTCTTCATGAAAGAAACTTCCTACTTCATTTACCACCATAGGACCTATATGTGAGACCAACTCGAAGAGACAATGTGACTAGAGAAGAACTCCACGGTGCCTACTTTTAAATCCCATGCATGTCTACTTGGGAAATGTAACAGGTTTTGTTTGTAAAGGGATGCTTTTTAAAGTGACCAATGAAAATATTTATTTGGAGATAACCATTCCCTTGCTCTTCTTTCTCACCTCATCCCACAACCATTTTGGTGACATGACAGAGGTGTAGCATAGCTACCTTCTCATGTTCTCTCTGCTTAGAAAGCTTTAAAGAGGGATTTCAGAGAGCTTTGAAATGTATTCCCAAAAGGTAAAGAACATAGAAGATTGAGGCCTGAATCCTGCCTGTGAGTGTTGGAATGGTTTATTGATTAGGATCTAACTTATTCCTGGGACACGTGAGGTCAGTAGACATACCAGTTGTTTGGTAGCTGAGGGATGAGAGCGGCACTTCCATGGGATCTGCTGGTCTAAAATCCTGCAGTTTAGTTGAGATGCATTTGTATTTCAGGGGCACTAGAGAGAGCTACTGGGAAGAAAGAGGTACAGTAAGTCCCTGGCTTATGAGCAAGTTCCATTCTGGGAGAATGTTCCTAAGTCAGATTCATTCCTAAGTCAGACAAAGTGAGTCTTATATGGCGATGACACAAATATACAATGTATATTGCTTTGTGCTTCGTAGAAGTCCCTCCACATCCCCACTGCTTCTCCTCTTGCTTCCAGACATCCTGGGCTCTGATTGAGCACTGCATTATTGTACCCAATGGCACTGAACTATGGCACTGCACAGCAGCACCACTATGACAGTGTCTGGCAGACACGTGGGCTACTTTCACGATTTGTTCGCATGTGCAAATGTTCATAAAGCAAAGTCCATTTGTATCTGTCAAAGTTCAAAACTCAAATGTTCATGTGTTGGGAACACACTGTGTCTGTAACAGTGTATTCCGGCTAACACAAGGCCTCATGGAGAGCAAGAGGACATTAACAGAAAGACACTGTATTCCTAGGAGGCCCTCATGTATAACAAAACACAGAGTATAGATTTACCTCAGGCAAAATTAAAGAGATTTCAGAGAAAAGAGGCTCAGAGGAAACCCTATTTAGACCCCTTGAAGGCACATTACATGATGAAGAATCAGCTTTAACAATCAGTGTGGTCACAGGATAGAGTTGCCCAGGTAGTAAATTCCATTTTACCCCTTACTTGTTCTCCTTTTTCACCCCTTTGATCTTGTCTGGCTAAACAAATACTAGCTTGTTTGGGGAGAAGTGATCAAGAACAGTACTGATAGCAAAAAGTCTAAGGTGAGTGCCCTTCCCTTCCTGCTGAGGAAAGAGGGGAGGAGAAAGTGGCTCATTTTCTAGATTTTCACAAAGACATCATCTTGGCTAGCAGTGATCCTGAAGGAAAAAGGTGAATGGCAAACTGAAGTTAAATCATTGATTTATGTCCTGAAAAAGGAATTATAGTTTCCAGATTGAGTCTCTGTTCTTGACTTACAAGACTGGTGTGCTCTGTAAGGGGGCAGAAGAGGTCAGAAGGCATGCTAGTGGTCACTGACAGGAAGGGGAAGGCTACCACCAGCAGATGCATTTTTTAATTCTATACAATCATATAATATTTTATTTTCATAAATTTTTAATAATTTTATTGGTACAACTTAGATATACATAATGATCACATTCATCATATGGAATTTACACCTGTAGATGATATATCTTTTTAAAAATTCATTAATTTAATTGGTACATTTTATGTATACAATATGATGACATTCATCATTAGACATTTGTACATTTACATGATATATCTTGGTTCTTATTTTTTTCCCTATTCCCCTGCCCTCCCTTTAACCCCTCCATCCCTCCTTATTTACAAAGACTTTGTTTCCATTTTTTCCTTTTCTCATATTTATTCATTTCCATTCTTTCCTTTTTCCTACCCCTCCCACCTCCTCTTCCCCTTTGGAACATTTTTTCCTATTTTACATTATCTATTATACATTTTGATCCTTATTTAAACTTTCAGTTTTTCACACCAGAGAAACTATTTGGTATTTACACTTGTGTCCTATTTATAGCACTTTAGAGTATGGCCTCAATGTGCATCCATTTAGCTGTAAATGTCTCTAGCTTCTCATTCTTTATGGCTGAGTGGTACTCCATTTTATTAAAAAAACCCACATTTTCTTTATTCAGTCTCCAGTTGATGGGCAATTGGGCTGTTTCCAAGCTTTAGCTATTACAAACTGTGCTCCTATAAACATGATTCTTTTAATTCTTTTGGCATGACACTCACCAGGGGAATAGCTGGGTCAAATGGGACCTCTAATCATAGTTTTCTGAAGTATCTCCATATTGATTTCCACAGTGGTTGCACCAGTGTGCACTCACACCAACAATGGAGAAGGGTTCCTTTCTCCCCACAGCCCCACCAGCATTTGTTTATTGGTTGATTTTATGACATCAGCCATTTTTTCTGGAGTGAGGTGGAATCGCCGCGTTGTTTTCATTTGCATCTCTCGAAAGATCAGTAATGTTGACCATCTTTTCATATGTTTATTTGCTATTTCTACTTCTTTGAGAAATGCCTATTGATTTCAGATGCCCATTTTTGGATTGGATCTTCAAATTTGGGAGGTCTGATTTTTAAAGTAGAATAGAAGGCAAAAATGAAATGCATCACAGTTCAAACCTGTACTGTATGTGTTTCTATGTAAACACAACAGAGAAAGAATTAAAGCTAGAGGAGAAAGAGAGAGAGAGAATGTATCTTTGTGTTATTAATTCTATTTTTGCACATCCTCTTCACTCCTCCAAGGGGATACTTTAGAAAACTTATAAAGTCAGTGTAACGCTACAGGAGGTGGATGATCATAAGAACAAAGCAAGTTTTTTTTGCTATTGGTTTGGTGGTGCTTTGGTTGCCTGATGTTTTATTTTGTATATTAATTTTCTTGTATTTTCCTAATATAAAGGAGGCAGGAATCCAGTATTATGTCAGAATGTAACCACATAGTTGTCACTGTAGCCTCAATTTCAAGGCCTACAGCAGGATGGAATTATGACACAAAGGTCAGAGCAGAAAAGTAGCCAAAGAAAGGGAGAATGAAGACCAAGGGAAACATTGCTTCTGGGCACTCATTCAAGTTGGATTCTGTCCAGACTTGAAGACAACCCTTTGGGATCACTAACTAAATACTCTGTACCATCCTCTGAATTCTAAATTTGGTTGTGATCATTGACTGCTCAGACAGCTCATTCTGATAATGGGCTATAACTGCATATTGTTTTAGAAGTTTCTGACACAGTTATAGATATATTTAGATATATAGCTATCATCTAAATATGGCTATATCTATATTTAGATATGTAAGGCACTTACATGGATATATAGGCATATATATATATGTACATATATAGAGAGAAATGTACAGATATTTATAAGACTTATTAGTGATGTTTAATTTATATTTTTTACACCACATAACAGAGTGCTTTCTTCTGTTCAACAATGAATTTGTGAACACACTTCCGTATAAAATATGAGAATGCATGAATAGAATTCAGTTAGACTCTGGGCCTGTACTCATTTCCAAAGTGAAACTCCTCCATTCTGAGTAGTACACATCAAGGCAAGAGAAGTTTGAAAATGTGAAAAGAAGAATGTAGAATTTATTGTGTCTGATCTTTTGGAAACATGTAGAGATGTGTTAGGAGAGAAACAGGGTGAGCACTAGGCATGGAAAAATGTAAAATTGCTTCAAGTATGAAATGGAAGGAAACTTGAGGAATTCTCTGGAGCTTAAAACAAGGAAAGGTGAAGATATATTTGGAGATGTTAATTTAAAGTATTAATTTAAGGCTATGTTAAAGACACCTGGAATCTTAAGTTATGGATATTTCAGCAGATTCTACTTTTGCCTATTATGAGACTCATACCCATACATTTTACCTGTATTAGTTTGCTCTTTTAGCTGGTTGCTCATCTCTTGTTAAAAACATGGGTGGCTGACAGTGTCATAGCTGGTGAAGTCCCAGCTAACAGACTGATTTCCTTTCATCAGAGGAAATGAAGGAAACTCAGAATATGTGTGGATCCATAAGGGAGGGTTCACCTCGGCAACGGGGCTAGCAGAGGCAGGAGGTTGCAAGTGAACCACATATGGGTCAATGGGCTGATGAGGGAGAGGGGACTTGAACTCACCCGAGCCTATCCTGGTGAGTGTGGAATCCAACATGGGGGACAGGATTTTGTGACAGAAACCTCTTGCCATCCATATCTCATACTTAAGGGTCAGGTAGCAAATATTTTTTTTCCAGAAATTTTACTCTTGTTAAAAAGCAGACTCAGAACCATTAAGTCTATGTACAATAAATGACCCTACAGAAAAACTGGATTAGGAGTTAGATTGTGAAAATCATAGCAAAAAAACCAAACAAACAAAAAAAAAGAGAAAAACACATAGAAAATGTCTTTGCCTGATACGGGACATGGAATACAAATCTGTGACTGGGAAGAAAGTCTCATCTCTGCTAATTCTTCATGATTGGCAGACTAGGAAGGTGAAGGGTGGGGAAGAAAAAGGATTGCTGGGTTTGGAGTAGCCTGGGCTTGGGAGAATAGTTCCCAAATCCAACCACACTCTGAAGTCCCAAGCAGGAATGTGATTGTCTCTGAAAACTGAGAAAGATGGACGTTGAAGTTTGGAAAATTTGAATGATTGAAAATTTTTGTTAGCTGGATTTGAACAGGAGAAGCAAGAAGATACAGGGCATATCAAGGATTGAACTAAGAAAGAGAAAGGAGGTGTTTTCTATACTTCATATTGGAAGATGCTGACTGCTAGTCCATATAAATCTGAAGCCTAATCCTTGAACACTGAAATTTGACATGCTCTAGGCCATGATAGTGAACATTTGAAAGCTTTCAATGATAAAAATAGCCCCCTGCAGCACACATGCGATAGGTTCACCACCACTGCTCTAAGGGAAAAGTCACTAATTTACTCTTTTCTGATGAAGCTCAGTCTCTCACTCTGCAACAGCACATGTGAAAAGAGGCTACAGTGAGGTAGCAAAACACCTACACTTCCATAGAATTTTGAGATAATTCCCCACCCTGTTTTGTGAACTAAAAAGCAAGTCTTTTCCTCATAATCCACCAGTCACACTCAGCAACAGAAGGAACAGAATCCAAGAGTACTTTCCCTTTCTTTATCCTTTAAACAGAAGGCGAGGAACCCTCCACAGATGAAACCCAGCCGAGTCCTGGTGAACTCCAAACATGTGGAAGCCATTCTTGAGTGTCTGAAAGGCTGCCTATGCCTCAAATTCTGGTTTTATACGTGACAAAATATTTTAAGTTTCTCATTTCAAAAACATTTCTTTAAGCATTACACTTTATTTGGCCCTTTCAAGTTTTTGAGTAAAAATACAACAAAATATTAAAAAGTATAGGATCCATTTTAGTCCAATATTCCAAATTGCCAATCTAGGAGAACACAGTGTGCCTTTAAACTTGGAAAAATGTTTTTCAGTATTTAACCTAAATGGCACTATAATTATAACCATTTCAAACTTATTCCTATAATTCTTTCTGCAGGATATGCAATTAAAATAAAGTGATAATCTAAACAATGAAAATCAAATGAAATTCTGCAATTATATAGTCAAGCTCTTCTCATGTTAGAACAAAATAAAGAAAGGCATTATTTAATTAAAATACCAGATGCCATGAGGGAAACCCAAGCATACCCTAAGTACAAAAGAGAGAAGGCAGTATTTAAAGACAAAAGTCACATGTTTAATATTTGACATTATGTATAAATATGAATTATAGCCCAATGAAACATTCCCATTCTCCATGGTAACAATTAGCGACTGTATTCAGTACACATCATTTTCAAAACATTTCATGGGAAAAACAAGCATTGTCTGCAGCTGAGAGCAGGTCCTTCGTCAGATGGACACAAGCTTCCCGATACTGGGCTGGATCCATGGCCTGGTGGCTGTCATATCTACTCCCTCTGAGTTTTTCAAATTATGAATCCTAATAGCAACCCTCTTTGAAAATGTCTTTTTATCTTCTTTGTTCAATTCATAGATTATAACACTAGGAACAAAGTAAGTTTAAAACTAAAATAACTCTTAAGCATGTTTTGTCCTTCTCTGCTAACAATAATTACCTGAAGAGTAAGTTATGCAAGTTCAAATATTAGATAAGCAATAATGCAAGTACTTAACTGAAAGGTGGTTGTGAAGTTTTTGTTAAAGTTATTAGCTAACACTGTATTTGGTATTAAAATATTATTATAAATGAATTTTATGTGCCATACATTTCTAATTATCTGTAGGAAAGTCTGACCAACCCATTGGTAATTTGTCATTAAAATGTATTTGACAAGAAAATTGAATGCATTTATTTTCTAAATTTATCATATTTGAGCTATAAAATTAAAAATCCATGTATTTCTGAATTAAGGAGTAAATGTGACAATACTCAGTATATCAATAAGAATCATTACAAGTAGGAATAGCTTCTTATTATTTGACACAAATATAATTGCCTTCCTTTCCACAAATGAAGAAATGAATGAATATGTATGTATTTCTCAATGTAAAGATCATAATAATGTTAATAACATATATACCCATGTATGCAAAATATATTGCTAAAGTGTTTAAAAATACTTGCCTTAAAACGATACAGACTATATTGCACTTATATTAAGCTCTTAAATGCATAGATAATGAACTAGATATTATACAGAGTAAAACAAAAAAAAGAAACCAAAAAAACCCATAAGATCCCTGGCCTCTGGAATTATGGAGTTGGTGGAAAATACAAAATTCTGACTTAAGAACAATTGCTTCCATCCTGCCTATTCTGCCTACTTTGTGACTGTTCCAGCCCTCTTCTGTCTGTTAATAATGTCTTTGGTTTGTAGAACAAACAACTCAGTCTTCTGTTTTTTTCTTTACCTTTCATGGTATTTATTTATTTATTTATTTATTTATTTATTTATTTATTTATTGCTTCTCTTTAGGGTTCCTTTTCTTTCCAGTGCCCTTTTAGCGTTGGTTGTCTGGGGTTTCCAGCTGGTATTTTCTTCTCCTTTTCAAAGAACTTATTTTCATTAACAATAACATCTGTTCATACCCTTGATGCCCATACACCCAGCTTCACTCTTGTTCCTGAAATGAGATACCAGCTAGACAATCTCACTGCTCACCTGCACTTTGGGCAGAACATGTCTGAAACCCGTCTCCAATTTTCTTCCCCTTTTCTTCCCTATCTCAAGTTGAATAATCAGGAAATGTCCAGCTTTGACACCACCTGTCCTCCTGGTCTACCCCATTCTCTGATTTGCATTTTTGCAGACCTCTCACCAGTGTCCATTTCTTTCCATCCCCTTTTTCAGACAGTCTTAACCAAAATCTTTATTTTTATTGGCTCAAATACCCTCCTATTGTTCCATAATCTAAGCGATATCCTTCCAAACGTAACAATGCTGGAATGCAAATAATACTGTCACTTCTTTGCTTTTTATATTGTATGGCTGGTCTCATTTTTTAAGGATAAACTCCAAATCTGTGAAGTTGTAGTAGAACTCTCAGTGTGCAACTCTCCTTTGGTTTCCTCCTGCTCACACTTCAGCCTCCACTTCCATGAACAAAACATTGCAGCTGCCAGCTGTACACACTCCGCATCTCTGTGGCTGCGGCTGGCCCTGTCCCCCTTTATGGTTGGCATTCACTGCCTCTCTCCTCTCCCTTCTTAGCCACTCCCATACACTTTACATAGATCAATACAACTGTTTCTTCCATTTCTGCAAAATCAACTCAAAAATGTTAAAGAAGATTATTTAATGACAAAACCACTCAATTCTGCATGGTAGTCCATTTAAGCTCTCATGCAATCAGGTACATATCTTTTTAAAAAGCCATTTTCATACTGCATATTAATAAACTGCTCTTTTACTCTGTTTCTAAACAGCAAAGTTTTGCTTAGAATAGTTCTTGACATACAGAAAGAATTCAAATCCGTGGCTCAAATAACTAAGCAATGTGGGAAGAGCTTTCTAAAAGCATACGATTTTATTTTAAATAGAGGTCAAGGCTATGGTATTTGTCACTTTTTATTGAATAAAAAATGTTTTTAGGAATTATTTTATTTTCCTCTAAATTCAAAGTGTTATAAATTATAACTTTTCAGCATATATCCCGCACAAGTCTGTAATTACTATAATTAATTCTTTTTCAATTGACATTAACTTATCTTTTGATTTAAGTTTCATTTAAAGCAACAGTTTAAGTATAGTTTTTAAAGATTTGATTTCTTGCTTTTCTCCTCAAACTTTCTAGTATCTCCAGCTTATTAAAAGTAAAATCTAAGGGCCGGGGATGTAGCTCAGCATGCTACACCTGCCTGGGAAGTGCAAGGTCCTGAGTTCAATCCTCAGTACCAGAAAGAAAGAAAGAGAGAGAGAGAGAGAGAGAGAGAGAGAGAGAGAGAGAGAGAG
>NW_004624757.1:23788431-23822484 GCF_000247695.1 Heterocephalus glaber
AGAGAGAGAGAGAGAGAAAGGGATAGAGAGAAAGAAAGAAAGGGAGAGAGAGAGAGAGAAAGAAAGGAAGAAAGGAAGGAGAGAGAGAAAGAAAATAAATAAAATCTAAAATTTTTATAATTTACCATATCAGCATGACTCTGCACCCTGTTGCCTCTTTGATCCCTGCCCCCCGCCCAGTGTAGCCTCTCAGTAAATACTGAATGAATAAAGTGCTGCATGTATTACATTTTCAACGGGCTCAGAGAGGCAATGTGTGAAATTGTATTGAAGCACCCCTCAAACAAAACAATAATGGCTATTGTTTTTTAGTGGTCTCTTTCCACTGATTTTGTCTATTTAGCATGATGCTGCCATAGGTCCTTTCTTTGAAATATAAAAAATACATCAAAATAAGAATTACAAAATACAAATTTCACAAACTTTTCATGAAATATATATCATTATATATAAATTATTATAAAATTATATATAATTTATTTACATTATTTATAAATTATATATTTATAAAGTATTATAAAATTATATAAATTTTATATATATAAATTGCCATGGGCAAAACATACATATTGGGAATTAAAACATTTTACCTTAAGTGTAGACCCCAAATGTACTTCATAATTATGTTCTTGGTTTCCTTAAAACTGATATAATGAGTACTAAATGCTGTATCAGGTATTATTTATTTGAAAATAACTTTGTAGTTGTTTGGGAATTCTTTACTCTAGCTAATCAGTAAAAGGTTGAATTCTGAAATTCCATAAGGATTATTACAGATGATCAGAATGAATTTAGTTAAATGAGAGAAAAGAAATTAACCTTGAGCTTGCTCTCATGTACAGATGTATTGAAATGACAGACTGTCCACTGAACACAATGACTTCATTCCACAAAGAGCATTAACTTGGACTTTATTATATATGTGTATAGGGTGAATCACCGTATCCTGTCTTGAAAAAAGATTTTCTACCTTTATTTTATGTATAAGTAAAGAAATGTGCAATGTACAACCTATTTCTTCACATTTCTTTTGGAGTAATTATATGCTTTATGATTTCTTTCAACCCTTTTTGTCTGGACCAAAGATCTTCTATGGAAAGGACCTGCCCCAGGGTGGGAGTGTGAACATGAACAATTAAAATAAGTCTTTCTTACTTTACTATTTGTTAATTAGCAGAACACCTTCATCAGCAAGTCTTTAAGCTTTCTTTCCTCCAGTTTTAAAGACTAAGCAATGTGAGAACGAGGCTCCTGTGCAGTGTGTGTGGTATGAAACAATTGGATTTATTTTCATCTTATATGCAATTACTAGGTGTGGAAATCAATGAAGAGTGAAGGCATGGGTAATTAAAAGATGTTTTGTTTTCATTTTATATGAATTGCCTTTATTCTATTTGGGAAAAATCCCCCCAAAATAACAAACAAGCGAACACACACACACACACACACACACACACACACATTTGTTAATTTAAAAAATTGCTCAACTTAATCCAAACAATTAATCTTAACTCAAAATGAGCTGATTTCAAGTGAATCATGTAATGAAATGATTCATATTGAAGCAACATTCCTACATGCCACTGCTCTATTGAACCGCCCTGTAGCTTACATTAGTATCACCTGGGGATTGGCCTCCTCTGGAGCAAACCCTGCTCTTCTTCAGACTCCTCCCATCAGGCCTGTATCACATGTTGTTTCCTGTGTTTGGATCACAATTTCTTCCCCTCTCTGGTTAACTAATTTTTGCTGGTATTTCAAAATTCAGACCACAGTCCGAGAATGCTGCTGGACTCCTGAAACAGTTATGAGCCCATAGGAGAGATGCCACCACTTAGAAGTTACTTAAGGATCTGTAGGTACTTTTTACACAGCAGTTCCCTTATACATGGGGGATACATTCTGAGACCTTCAGTGGTGCTGGATACCACAAAAGTACCAAATCCTGTCTGTGTGTTTATCTATCTCTCTGCCTATCTGTCTGTCTGTCTATCTATCTATCTATCTATCCATCTGCCTATTATCTATTCTGACAAAAATGTATACATCAGGAAAAGAAAAACTTCTATGAAAATTTCAATACTAAATTTGTTCAGACATCATGAGATTAATACGAGCTATCTTTGGTCTCTACAATAATAAGAGGTGCTCAAAGTGGTGGCTGTTAGCTTCCAGACATTTATTAGTATGGTGAACTGATGGAATATGTTTACATTTTCTGGCAGTTTCTCTCTCTGCCTCTCCCACTGCCTCTCCCTCTCTCTATCTCTCTCTCTACCTCTCTCTCTCTCGCTCTCGCTCTCTCTGTCTCCTCTTCTCTGTCTCTCTGTCTCTCCTTCTCTCCCTCTCTGTCTCTCTGTCTCTCTCTCTCACTATTTATGACTTTTTCTTATGATAACCTTTAATTTGTAAATTAGGCACAGTAAGACATTAACAATAAGTAATGGGATAGAACAATTATAATAATATATACTAAAAGTTATTTAAAATTTAAGGATTGTTTATGTTTGCACTTCCCTATTTAACTACTGACCACTGTTGTCTGTGATAAGCAAAACCACTAGCATGGGGAGCGAGCTGTACTGTGACCAAGGAGAGAGTGCTACTGCCATTAGTGTTCAGTGACCAGGCATGTGAAATGATGGAGAATGTGAGGTAATTTTGCACACTGAAATATTCTCTTTCTCAAAATGCAAAGAGTGCATTGAGTAATTCTGTCCATTGAGAAATACTGGTCAAGAGAATAGACCAATCTTTTGTTAAAAGTTCTGTTAGCACTCTACCCTTCAATTTATTGTACTTTTAAAATAAATAATTTTATTGATCATTTAATATCAAGACAAAGAAAATTACTGGACTAGTGACAGAGATCTTTAGTCTTGCTGTTTCCTTCCATGTAAAAAGTGTTCAAAAGCTTAATACTCCTGAACTCTCTCGCTTCCTTTAGTCATTCTGCTTCATTGCAGGACTTAGTTGATGTGGGGGTTAGATTTCCACTGCTGCAGCCCAGAGGAAGTGTCTAAAGAGGCCACGTGACTCGGAAAGGGATGCCTGGGCCCCGGCCCATTGGCAGGCACTGGTAATCCCGCACCTCGTCCTCAGCAAAGACTGAGGCCAACGAAGTGCAAGAGAATCAGCCCGAGTGTGGACATCAGCAGAGCTGCTGCCTTCAGTGACGGAAGTGGCTTTGGGGCTCAGAATGTTGCAAAGTTTGTCTTAAGCAGGCACAGGTCAGGGAAAGCTGCCTCTGAGAGAGACACTGGATTGGGGAATGGGTACCAGTAAGGTGGCTGTCCAGTTTTCCATTCCCAGCTCAGAGCCAAGAAGGGAAGCATGCAGAGACAATCCTTAATGTAGCGTGTCCACGGCTCAAGCCCGGAAGCACTTAGGTGGTAACTGTGAGGTGTGGACGGGTGCTTTGGCTGTTACACCAGAGGCTAAAGCATTGCGTGCTCTCGCGAAGTCGCCATGTGCTTCGTGAAGGTCAGACCTGGAGCTGTGGCGCAGCGCACAGCAGACACAGCTGTGCGGGGGGAGCGGGGGAGCGCGGGCAGCTGCATAGAGGAAGGTTCTGTTCAGTCCTGAGGGCGGCTGCATGCCGCGGCGAGTGTGAGGACAAAGTGGAAGTGCTTATTGAGAGGAGCGGAAGCCTTCCTGATCCTCAGCAATTAGATGAAGAGCATTGTTGTGTCAGTCTGAAAATGCTGATTCCGAAGAGGAGCCGCACTGGCAGCGGCAATGCCAGGCAGCCTCCCCTCGGGCCTCACCAGGTCTGCTCTGAGGACCAGCAAGGAGGGGACGGAGGTGACAGACTCTGGACATACCGCTCAGGGCTCAGAACTAGGACGGCTCCAAATCCCAGAGTCTGTGGGAGACTGGGCCGTGGGTGTGCTATTCTCCTCGGTGCTCTGTGGCTCGAGGTGTGGCCGGGAAAGTGCTCGTTTGACCTGGGCTCCTCGCCTCTCACTCTGCCTCCCACCCTGCCGTTTTTGCCTTGGATCCAGCTAACCCCGGGCTGGACCCATGAGCCTAAGTAAACCTCTCCTCCTTTAAGTTCTAGGAGTTGGCTGTTCAGTGACTAAGACGTATTGATTTGAAAAGAGAATCGCACTAGAAAAACCATTTGACTATATCAATGACTTTTTAATTATTTTATTATGGTATTGAGGCAACACAGGGCCTTCACACTGAGCTATCTACCTAGCCCTTTCTTTTTAAAATTTTTTGTTTTCTGACAGTGTCTTGCTAAATTCCTAAGTTGCTCTAGCTGGGCTGGAACTGTCCATCCTCCTGCCTCAGCCTCCCAGAGTACAGGAATTGCAGGTGCCCTATCCCAGGTCCAGTTCATTCACTATCTTAAAGCTTGGTCAAGAGCTGCTCTCTGGGCGAGTGTGGGGCAGGCAGACTCCACCCTTGCCCCTGTTGTGTAAAAGACACAATGCCACAGGTAATCTTTAGCTAAAGGCTTCTGCCAGTTGAATTTAGGTTCACGGGTCACAGATTCTTTGAAACGTACTAGCATTCTATTAAGGTTAAACCTAAACACAGTTCTCCCTTTGCTCATCCTCTTAGATACCCTTGAGGGATTTCTGTGTTCTTTGAACAAAATTGAGGGAAAGATTTTTCACTGTTTTCTGGTTTCAGCTTTTATCAACAGTTTCTTCTTGTCTCCTTTCAATCTAGTTATAAAACCTGTGGTATGGTACAATGGAAAGCTGGCCAGACGTGATTTGGGGTAAGTGGGATTTTAGCCTCAGTAACAGAGTAGCCTGAGTACTACTGTAATTAACTAACAGTTATGTATTCCAGAATCTGTTCTCTTGCTCTTTTGGTATAGTAACTAAATCTTCTTTTTATTTATATGCCTAATGGAAAGATCACATTTTCCATCTTCCCTGGTTTTCACTAAGAGTAGCTTTGTCAATAATTAATCGTTAATGAAATATAAACATAAATAATTCTGTAATTCCAAGGAAAGCTCTGACGAAGCTCTCTGGTATATGTCTTTCACCTGTTTTTGGTTTTTCCTTGTCCTCCCTTCACATTGCATCCTGGAACGCAGATGTGATGTTGGAAGAGCTTGCAGCCACCATGATGTGGAAGAAAGCTTAACTCTTAGTGTAGGGAACAGACCTGGATGGAGCCTGGGCTCCTAGTTGAGACAATGAAAGTTATTTATGCCTTCCATTTTGGGGAATGAAACTTTAATACACAAGCAACCATTAGTGTGGATTCTTTGACACATGCAGCAAAACTAATCTCTTTTTATTTCAGTTTTTATTTTTTATTAGTACATGTTTACAGTACATGATTACATTCATCATGGGGAGTTGGTTCATGCACATAACACACCTCAATTCTTTTCTTATCCTCTTTCTCCTCCCTCCATCTCTTGATCTCTTTCACATTTGAAAAAGCTCCATCTCCATACTTCCTATTGTCTATCATTTATTTTGCTATTTTATATTTTGAGTTTCTCATATAAGAGAATCCATGCAATGTTTAAGCTTCTGTGTCTGGTTTAAATGTTGTGCTTCAACTACAAATTAATGATATAGGATTGTTAAAGTGAATAGATGCATAATTCCCCTTAAAAACTTGTCATGTATGAAATCTTCATTCTTAACTGAATATTGACTTGTACTCTTTTAATATCAACAAAGAAACAGCAAACCTTCAGTATCAGTTCAATGCAGGTAATTGTTATAAATGGCATAGGAGAGGTTATCTAGACACAGGCTTGGTGTGAACAATAAGAGCTGATTTTATTCTGCCTGGGTGCAGGCAGGCTGAGATTGTGAATGACATCAGCACTTGGCCAGAGGTGAAGTTAAGTTTTTATAGGGCTTGGGAAGGAGGCTTTAATCCTAAGGAATCTGGAATGGAACGTTTGGGGTCCAGGTTCTCAGGACGGTCAGGGCAGGTGTGCAGATAATACCAGACTTTCCGGCACTGGGGAGACTGTATGTCCTGTCCTAAATTGTTTTTATGGCTGTCTGTTTTGTTTACTGAGGGCAGCATGACCCTTTAGTGGTGTCCTGTTTTTTGTTGAGGATGGCATGTTTGCTGAGAGGGTCTCATTCAAGTCAAGCATGATAGTACTATTTAAAAGTTCATCATTTTCTTTTGAAAACCAAACCATTATTGTTTCTCATGTGCTGTTTGTAAGGTTTATTATTTCTGCTTTATTTTTGTTACTTTACTAGAAAGTGCAATTTCATGAGGTAAATAAGAGAAGAGTCTTTTTATCAACACATTTACTTATTGACCTGTTAGTTGTCTAGATTTACTACATTGACCCATTGAAAAAAATTTTAAGATTCAGTATTCACTTATGTTTATAGCAGATCAATTGTTCTAGGTAGATTATATAGCATATTTTTAATGTTTCCTTACCAAAGTTTTGTTGCCTAATTTTTCCTTTATAGATAAGAATGGGAGTTCTTTGAAAAGTATATTTAATTATTTTTTTCAGTAGATGTTTATAGGGTGTCTCTTATTTACTAAGCACTATTTTAGCACATAGACCTCATTTTTGAACAAAACGGACTGAGTTCTATGTCCATGGACACAGACTGGAGAGAAAGATGGTAAATAGAATAAGAAGGTATCTGTCTGATTGGGGTGGTGACTGGTGCAGAATCATTGAGCACTTTATTTTCCCATCAACAGTTATGTGAAAAGTTGCAATAATGTCTTATTTTTTAGTCATAATGAAGTTTTTAAAGCTTTCCTGGTACTTTCTATGAACTATCTACATGGAGATCCTCTGCTTTTCTCCTTTCATCTTTTTTCTTCATTTATTCCTTTTATATAGGGTCATTAGTTCTTTGAATCCCATGTATTGCAAGTCTTGTTTTTTAAACTTTGTAATGCTTACTTAGTTTACCATACTTTTTCTTACAATAAAAAAATTATTTGGTCATATTTATTGGTTTTTTAATGCTTCTATATTGCTTCTAGGTTTTATATTGAATTACATTTCCCATTGCCCAAAATTTCTCCTAGAATTTTATATAATTTCTAATTTCTTATAATTAATATTTGGATGGCTCTGAAGTTGTTTTTGTTGTTATAGTAACTGAAGCAGCCAAATAAACTTATTAAAAACCTACTTCCTGAATGGGTAATCATTTTTTTCAGTACTGTGTGCCTACATCCATGCTTATTTTTGACTTATTAGTACATGTTTTTCAGAAACTAAATCCTCTTACATGTGGACATTTATTTTTTTACTTTACTTTAAGTCTTTGGTCTATTACTCTACAAAGCATTCAACTTTAGTTAATTGTCATCTTTAAATATTTAAACACAGATTATGGAGATCCCCATATTAGCAATCTTCATGAGGTGATAGCTCTAGAAATCTCTTCCTTGGATATGTTTCAGATAACAATCTATTTTCTTAACTATTTCTTCCACTGACCTTCCAAAAAAACCAAGTCATTTTGTTTTAGATTATATTACTTTTTTAAAATCCCAGCACAGCTAAAATGTCTATTTACCTAGAGACCACATAATTTTTTTACTAAAAATTTCAAGCTATTTTCATTATTATAATATGAACCTTCTTTCACATTTTAATCTGAATATTTTTATGTATAAAAATTCTATACTGTGTTATTTCCTAACATTTACTTATTTACTTTCATTTTATTATTTTAAAAATTATTCTTTCTTTCTTTCTTTCTTTCTTTCTTTCTTTCTTTCTTTCTTTCTTTCTTTCTTTCTTTCTTTCATGGTATTGGGGCCTGAACCCAGATCCTTTCCACTGAAATGTATCTCCAGCCCTTTTCTATTTTTTATTTTGAGATAGGATCTTGCTAAGCTGAGGTGAGGCTAGAAATTGGAATCCTCCTGCCTCTGCCTTCTTAAGTCTTTTGTGTTTTACAGGTATATATTTTTTAAGAAGGATATTTCCTAGTATTAATGTATTTTTTCTATCTTCAAATCAACAATCACAAAATTCATCCCTCACACTGAGAGAAGTCACTCGCTGAGAAAACCAAACCAAACCCAGAAACCAAGAGAAAGGAAGAGCAGGAGAGCAAAGATTCCTGGTAGCAGAGAACAGATACAGAATAGGCCAGCCAGAGAGGACCAGTGGGGGAGAACAGGAGAGGCTGGACAGGTAGTGAAGGAAGAGAGGAGAGGAAATCCATCAGCATTTGGGATTGGCTGGACTAATTCTAGGTATTTTTTATGCTTTTAGCCACCCACCCAGAAAAGGTGGGGCAAGCTATGTGACATACCCAGGAAATGGAAACTAAGTGTGGAGCTCACTTGTCTCTCTCCATCCTGTGCCTGCACAGGTGAGTTTACCGGGTCCTGGGGTCCTGGTTACAGAGGTCAGTGCTGCTTTCTGCTGAGCTGCTTGTCAATGGAACCTTTAGGGGAACCAGGGAGACACTTTGTCCTCCATTTGTGAATCCTTTATCTTACATACCAATTTTTTAGAACCCAGTCAGAAAAAACAGGGAATTTGATTGGGCCTGTCAAATACTGCAGAAGAATTTAAGGTCCCTGAGGGTAGAAAGCCTGCCTTTCTCTGTATGCTTTCTGCAGTGCAGAGTGGTTAAGAGTGAAAACTCTTGGGGAATACTAAACTGGCCCACAATCTGGCTCCAGAATTTACAATTTTTGCCATGAAGGATAAGATACTCATTTCAGTGAATCTCATTTTAACTATGAGAACGTTTCCATAATAATAGTACCAGTAAAAGTGTGCTTATGACAATTAATTAGATAATCTAAGATAAAATTTAACACAGAGAATGATGTAGGCTAAATATTCAATACAAGTTAGTGATTATTACAACACATTGGAAAAAAATTCAGGATGGCCTTAAATGAATGCAACGTACTGACAATGACAGTGAATTGATTATTAAGACATTTGATTTCTGGAATCCCAATTTGGGCTAATATAATCACAATCAGCAAAAACAAGTAAGAAATTTTTGTTACATTCAGGGTGTGTAGTTTGTTTATGAAGAAGATAAAGTAGCATAAAATTTGAATTTTTCACATAAATTCAGAGACTTTATTATCAAGAAATCTAAGAAAACTTGCATGTTTTATGTATGTATTAATGAACTGTTATATCCATATACATGTACATTTATATTTAGCTATGTGAGAATATATTTATGGACTTCTTCTCTTTGGAGAACTCTCTAACCCTCTGTCCTATCTTGGGAGTCGACCAGATTCCAAGAAGAGCTCTGGAAACTAGCACTGTGGGTGTCCGTGGTGTCTATGCCTGGGTACCAGTTCCATGTGAGTGGCCTGGGAAACATATCACTCCTGTTGAACCCTTACTTGCTAGGGATAGAGGACAAGTTGAGGACTTTGGTGCTGAGTTCTGGATTAGTTCATCACAGATCTTCAAGTTTGAACACTGAGCACATGGCTCTAGCACAGTGTGTTGGGACTATGCTCTGATCCTGTCTACAACACCCATGAATGGCAACCAGCTTGCTTGCTACACATTTCTTCCCAGCACGTGGAAACTGTCCCTGCACAAAACCATAAGCCTTCTTAAAAATTTCCTCTTTTGCCTCCTCTAGCTGATGTTGTGATATTATGGTATTCTTTGTTGTTTTTATGCTGTGACACAGAAGGGCAAGGCATCCCTTGCATGAATCAGGGTGTTCTGCTTGCTCCTTCCAAGGCTCCTCTTGCTGTTGGTGGTGTGTTGTCTTATTTTACTCTCTGTTGCTATAATAGAAAACACAAGACATGAAAGACAAGAGATTTATTTGAGCTCATGGTCCTGGAGGCAGGGAAATTCAGGATGGAATGGCTTCATCTGACAAGGGCTCATGCTACATCATGTTGAAAGAAAGCAGAAGGGCAAACAGGTTTGAGAAGAGGGAGGAGAGGAAAGGAACTAAAGAGCTGAGTTACTTTGTAACGACCTACTCTCCAAAGCAGTGTTTTTCCATGGATGGGTGGAGTGAGAGGGTGGTTTTGGAATGATTCAAAGGCTTGGTTCACATTTCTATGGGAATCTGCTCCTGCTGATCTGCTGAGGGGCAGTGCTCAGGCGGTGCTAGCCACAGGAAACCGCTGCAAATACAGCAGAAGCTTTATCTGCTAGCCAACTGCTCACCTCCTGCTGGGAGGCTCTTCTGGGAACAGGGCATAGACCAGAACCCCATGATCCCTGCTCTAAATAATTCAATTTTCCCAAGAACTAACCCAATCTCACAAAACATGCATTAATCTCTTTTAAGAGTTCTCCTGCATAATACACAACTACAAGTGTCAACCAAATTTCAACTTGAATGTTGTCCAGTAGCAGCCATACCTAAACCGTGACATATGCACAAGGCAACTGCAATTAAAATGGGAAGACATCATATTTGGAATGCTGTGATTACAACTCAAGTGCTCAAGACATGACTGGTTTATGTATTTTCCTACTTTTTTTGTTGTTTTTCTATATTTATGTTAAAAATTTCATAAAGGAAATTTGCACATGACCAGATATTGAATTACAATTTACTCTGAATAAGAGTTGGATAAATACAGCAGAGCAACAGACATTGAGAAGCTAATGTTTACAGTGACAACATGGATGTTTAATGTGGATAATTTAATGAAAACAACCTAAATGGTATTAGCAAAGAACTATAGATTCAAGAAGCTATATTTTTATACAAACACATTCTGGAGAACCACTGCTCATGATTAATAACAGCACTACCTCTTTCTTGAGAAAGCAGATATGTAATGAGATAGAAATGATGTACTTGGCAATAAAGATTAGGAAGAGATGGTTCTTCAGCAAACAGGAATAGGCTGTTTATATTAAACACTATCAAGAATTCTCGCGTGCCCTAATAGGACAAAAAATAAATGTGTTGCCTCTTATCTCTCCATCATTCTAAATCATCATCAGAAAATCACTGTACCTTACATAGACCCATGAATTTTGTAATGCATTTTGGAGCTCCACAAAAAAATATATTTTTGTGATTGCTTGAGGTCCAGTCTACCCTGGAGATGGACTTGAATGTCAACATATCAATAAGTAAAATAAAAAGATATAGTAGGACTATCTCAATAAATATTGAAAAGTTATTTGATCAATGTTAACATAGTTACTTAAAATGTAGTAAAAATTAAATTTGGGATTTTTTTGGGAAAATTTACACTTTAGTCTTAGAGTTGATTATAATTGTTGATGACACAGTAGAAGTTTTGGAGTTAGATTTGGATTTAAGTCTAGCTTCTATCACTTACTGGCTTTTGGTTCCTGGTAGTACTTAATATTAAAGCCTTGGGTTTCTTATCAGTAACAATAAGTAAGGGAATCTTATCTATGTGATAGCACAGCTGTGACAGTTAAATAAAACATTGCTCGCAAGATACTTAGTAAAGTGCCTGGAACACAGTAAGAAGTCAATAAATAATTGCCTACTAAAACCCCCATCATCAGAGCTGAGAAACAACTTTACAATGTACAGGGAATTCATAAGGAAAAACACGTCAGTAAAATTCTGAATATATTAAATATTTTGTGTGAAAACATTATAAACTAAACTTAAAACATCAATTCTCTCATTGGTCTGTAGTGCTGAGCACACAGTATAAGCTCAGGAATAACACAATATTCAGTCATAGGAGAATGTTTTCATTAATTGTGGAATATCCAGATAGTGCTGATTATTTTCAGTGGTTGAAATGATCTTTTTTTTTTTTTGGTACCGGGAATTGAACTTGGATCCTTGTGCTTGCAAAGTAGGCAGCAGAACCACTGAGCTAAATCCCCGGCCCTGAAGTGATCTTTTATTTGGGCTTTGATGATTTTTCATGCTAAAACAAAAGACTAAGAATTACAAGAATTCACAATATGACCTCAATTATATCAGAAATTTTAAAATGTAGATAAAACTTAACAGCAGTTAACTTTTGCTGATTTAATTTTTTTTTGTCTTTTTACTTTTCTGTTTTTATAGTACAGAATTTTTTTGGTGGGGGGGTACTGGGAATCGAACTTGGGTCCTTGCACTTGCAAGGCAGGCGGCAGAACCACTGAACTAAATCCCCGGCCCGCAGCACAGAATCTTTTAAAAGTCAGAGTACTCAAACTATATGTTATATTTATAAACTAGCAATATTTCTCTGGTGATAACAAGAAAAATTCTACGAGAATATATTTTTATTTAAATAGGGAGAGGTAGAAAATTCTTTTAAAAATTTTGAAGTTTAAAAATAGATGTAAGGTTTTAAAATACATCTTTCTTGTAGATTAGAGAATGAAGTGAAGGTAATGTTGAAAATAGAATTGGCATCTCCTTAGTGCTGAGAATTAAATCTATAAATCACATGTGTCCCTGTGGTAATTGTCTAAACTAGGAAGAATAGAATGCATGTCACTGAGTTTTAGGCCTATTTACTTTTTGGGTCCAGGTTTACATATTAGGAAACGAAGCCTATAGCATAAATGGCATAACATGCTTTTTTTTTTTTTTTTTTTTTAGGGTAAGAGAATATCCATGGAGAAACACTCATGTTATGTGGTGGAGAGTTCCGGAGACTGATAATACCAATGCTGTCATTAAATTTAGCCAAGTCCTTGATGTGAGAAATTTCAGTTCATTGTTGATGACACAGATTGCAGAAACATATGGAAGCAATTAGAGGAAAGTAAATGGAGACAGTGGGTGCAGGCTGCATATTTGTAGAGCTTGACTAGATAAAAGGAATAATGTAGGATGAGATCTAAAAGCGGCGACCGGGACTCCGGTATCTTCTTTCATTCTTAAGGAAATTTGAGCATGAAAGAAATCCAAAAGAGAAGACAAAATTGATGATTCTCTGGTGGAGGTGTGGGAGTGGGGAGAATATGAGTGAGAACAGTATCTCATTATGAGCAAATAGAAGGTTATGTTGCAGAGGCCAAGGGGTTAGATTTCCAGATAAGAGGATTCCTCCTGTGCTGAGATTAGCAGGAAGGAAGTTCTGATAGCTGTAGAGGGTCATCAGGAGACAGCAGCTGTGGCGTGAGCAGCCTAATGTGTGCAGGCCGGAAGCCCTGGATTGGAAAACACAAATCCAATGCTGGCTCATCTAGCATTAGAGGTAGGACCTGGGGCATGCCCAACATTCACTTGGCAACTTACAGCCTTGCTGGGCTTGTCTCCTCTCATCAGTGTAGAGGGCATGCATTCCATATAATGGGAAAAATATATATAAAATAAGAGAAAACCCCTTGAAAAAGTTGTAGTATTCTTATAAGTAGAGAGTGATTCTTCTTTTTTTTTTTTAATCCAGGAGTGAGGTAGAAAATGGGATAGAGGGCTGGGGATTTAGCTCAGTGGTTCTGGCGCCTGCCTCGCAAGTGCAAGGCCCTGAGTTCGATCCCTGGTACAAAAAAAAAAAAAAAAAAAGAAAAAGAAAATGGGTTAGTTAAGGGCTTCTAGAGAAACATGTCCTGACGTTCTTTGCAGTGTTCTGGGCTGAAGAGAATGGAAACAGCCTGGTTATTGGGTGGCCCAGACAGGCCACGTGAAAGCCTTTGGACAGTCCTGCTGCCTGAATGTGACCCTTTTAATGAGCACCTGACATGTTTGAGTTTAAAAAACATTCCTGTGCAGGGTCTTATTTACCAGTGTGAATGGTATCTATCGGGCCTCTAATTTAAAATTGTCACTGAGGCTCCCTCATGGTGGCCCTTTAGACTTCAAGATTGAGTACTATGGAAATCTCTTAGAATCTAGATGCACAGTGGGTCGGTGGGAACAGAAAGATTCTCACGCACAAAGAGCCCCATAAAACATCTACTGCATTGTCTCAGGTTGCTGGGAGAAACTGCATTCATATTCATAATGTATTGCATAATTATGAGATTCTGATTTTCATATTTCTAAGTGTACCTTTTCAGCTCTGCTATATTGCCAGATTAAAGGAGACTACACAACTTTATAAAATTGGGGTATTGTTTTGTGTTGCAGTTTGACAGTATTCTATTTTTAATTTGTTCAGCATTGATCCTAATAAAGACAAACTGTCATTGTAAGCATTGCCTAGCATGCAATACATTAGTTTGTCCCTGTAACAGCTGCTCATGTGTTGCTTTCTCTGTCATTCAGCGCTGATGTGTCCTTTTCTTTAAGCAGAGCCAGGAAATTGTGGAGAGCTCACTTTTTACCTCCATATGAACTGGATTACAGAAGATTTTCCCAGAAAGAAATTGTATTTAATGTCTTTCTTTTACTTCCTACTACCTAGTATGGAAAGGGGACATGTGGAAGAAAGTGCTTCATGCATATGTGATAAGTAGAGAATAAACTTTTTGATGGTTGACTTTTACTGGGTGTGTAAATTTTCCACATCACATATATCCCCAGGCTTTGGTTTCTTCTGGTGCAAACTGGGAGTGAGAATAATCATCACCTGGTGCTATGAGGTTCAAATGAGCAGACACTGTTAACTTTGTATCACCATCAAGGAGATGCAAGTCCATCTGTTGGCTGGGCAGTATTCACAAGGATGTCTCAAGTCTCAAATTAATGCATGTAATAACCTAAAATTTTATCATTAAAAATGTTATTTTGCCAAGAAAGATTCCATGGTGTGTCTGTACACATTTATAAGGATCTACTGTGAATCTGTTAGGATGGGCTCTATTAACAATATCTAAGTTAAGACTATGACAAGGAAAAACTGTCCCATCTTTGACATAGTCAGTATAGGACAAAGAAATGAAAGGTGGGGTGGACAGTAGGCTAAGTTAAAGTGAGATGCATAAGTGCTTTCCTCCTCAGTTGTCAGATGTGTTTTGATCAAGTGTGCTGCTCAAACTCCCTTCTAGGGGGCAGCAGTACCCTGGAATTTTGCCAATACTTCTTTTCACTTTAATGACACTTAGGTCGTTTTCCAAAGCAGCAAAATCTAATGAAGTAAATGTCCTCATTATGTTATCATAGGGGCATAATATTACTAGAAACAGATAAGTTTCTACCCAAAGTCATTAGAAAGAAGGGCTGTTGGAGTGCATTTATAAAGAAAATAACATAAAGTGGTAGAGTTACCAGGAAACTAATACTATATATTACAAAAATGTGGTTACACAGAGAAGTCTCCATTTCACTATTGCTTATATAAAGTTTATTTTTATGATCACATTTGATATATACTTTCTATTAAAATTAAGGTAACTAGGATAAATATATATGTATTTACAGAATTTGAAATCCAAAGTTTTAAATATGTGAGAATTAAAATCTGCTGAACAAAACACTTTCCTAACGAATATAAAAAAATTTGAAGTAAATGCAAATAGACAACTCTGACTTGGGTTTCCTTAAATTGTTTTGCCAGACACATTTATTGAATTGGTAATTTTTTATTTTGAAAGAGCATTGTTGACAAACAAACTCAAAATACAACGCAAAACTCAGTTCAAAACTCTTGACTCCTCTACTAGTTCTCTATTGGTTCAGACACTAAACCATAGCAAGTCTTGACACTTGATCCATATTCAAGAAATTTTATTTCTTCTCTCACTTGACCATAGTCACTAATAGATCTGATACAGGCAGCTTGTTAAAATGGCAGAAAGTTTCCTTTTGTATTTTAAGTTATCTTTATCATAGCTGCTAGATTCTTGTCACAAACTCTAGAATAGGTGATTGGGCACTTAGAGCATGAAGATGCAGATCATTATGGTCATCCATGAGGAAATTGATCGTTCTTCAAAAATCAACCCACAACAGCCTTCCTTTTCCTGAACCATCATTATCTTGGTAGAATAAGGAACACTCACTGCACCTCTTATTTCATTCAAGTTTTGTCTTTGTGTTAATTTGTCCTGAATTTCTACTTAGGGATATTTCAGAAATATGGTGGGGTAAGGATAAGAAAATGTTCTGGAGTAGCATCCTTTACTGTAATATTAGAGAGACACCTTGCTTGATTGTCATTATTTTGCAAAATATATGATACTGACATTCTCCTTTCTCTCCAAAGGAGATAATAAAGTAACAGACCAAATGGGGAGAATTCCTGAGTTATATATAATCTTAATTTTTGCACCAACTTCTTACTCATCACTCTTAATTGCCAAATCTTACAAAAAAGTCTATTCCTAGTAATCATATAATGAAAAGGACATCAGATATTAGTTTTCTAGAACATATTCACTATTTTAACAGCTTTCTTCACTTAACATTTGGTGAAAAGGCACAATGATTACTGGGAAAATGTAAATATCCTTCAAATATCCTAACTGTTCTTTTTTTCACAATATTCTATTAGTTAAAAATATCTTATATGGTACTGATGTTATTTGTCTTTTAACGTAACTTCAGAAATGCCCCAGCAGGACCAACTATAAGACAAGAAAGGTGAAGTTCTGTCACGCTGGCATGAATGACTGCTACTATAATCACCACTCCTCTTTTATTAGATTTTCTATTAATTAAATATAAAATCTGTTATTGGCCTTATACAACAGTATTCATCTGTTTTTCTTTAATTTCAAGTTGATTAAAAGTGAGATTTGGCATTAATTAAAAACTGGATTTATGGAGAATTTAATTATAAACAACATTTCAATGGTAAATATGTAGATGTCTTCTTAGTTCTGCTTAGTAACATACATAGTATTGAACAGTGGCAAGACAAAATGAGTCATTTGAAGAGAAGCACACCATCATTGGCCAGATTGTCTCCTTATAGATTGCATCCTATCTAAGGTGAGGATCAACAGCTCAGCACCTCCTGGGATTCTTTTAAACTCTTACACTGATGTCTGAAAAATCACTTTTACTTTGAAAATATGGACAGGCTGGGGATAAGGAATAAAAATGCAAAAACTAATCAAGGTGAGTCACTTTAACAGAGATGTGATCCAGCAAATCCAATTCCAGTCATGTATCTTCTAAGTTGAATTTAGAATGGATAGGGCAACTGATGTCCAAAAGGTCCCTGGAAGTTTCACATTTTATTATTTATTATCTTAACAAGCACCTGTTTGGAAAAAGGGCCCTACTCCATGGGCACTGGTAGTACAGCTATTTGCCAACTGGCATATTTGCATGTTGTCCTCGGGTTGGTTAGGTTTATCCTCGTCACACTGGGCTTTTAAGGGGAGCTCTATCTTCGCAGCCCAGGCTGTGTGTGACAAGATTAAACTGGCACACTTTACCGGATAGCTCTTGTGTTCCTGGCAGCGCTCGCCTGCCTGATACCTCTGAGAGAAGCTCAGCTGTCGCTCAGTGACCCATTAACACTACCATTCCATCCTGCAGCGTCATTTTTCTCATTCTTATGGAGATAATGGTCCCTAGAGATCACCAATACCTGCAGGAATGAAAGAACAGCAGAGACAGGCTACCTATCAAAGAGGGGGCAAACAACACAGCAAGACCATGAATTCCATCAGCAGAGTAATAAACGGGTGGAAAAGAGGAAGCCCATTTTGATGGCTGGCTTCAGAAGGTGGGTGAGAAGATCCAGTTTTAAGAGGTGCCATAACTTTTTTTTTTTTGCCATAAGTTTTTAACAAGCTATTTTCCCTTCCTGCCTGAATATCAAAAGAAGTGTTCAAAATAACATTTGCCAAGTAGATATAAAGAAGGCAGCTGCTTTGGACATGTACAGGGCAATTTAAGTAAAAATTATCATTTACAACTATGCAAAGGACAAAAAATAGAGAATGCATTAAGATAAACTACTTAATATTCTAAACAGAATAGGCTCCTTGGTTAGGGTTGACTTAATTGGAGCACAAAATCACCTTCTCAATAAAAGCACAAAAAATGAAAATGATATGTGATCTTTGTAGCTCCCGGCTTAGGGTGTTTTCTGTCTTATGATTGAACTGCTATCTGTAGTTTAAGTAAACTCTATTGCCGATTTGTATTCAATTTATATTATTTTGTGGGTCACTTTCCAAGAAGCTACACTTTCTAATACTCACTAAATGGAAAAGCATTATAAAAAGATGTGTCTCACTTTCGCAGACCAAGCCTAATTCAATGTAGATTGATACAGAAGCAAAAATCAAAACCATTTGAGTCTAGAGAAACCTACTGGAAACATCTTTGACCCCAACATAAAACAAAAAGATGGTGAGTCAGAAAACAGGTATAAAAGTGGGAGAGATTCAGAGTTTTTAAATAAAGGAAAGGTGGGTTATCACAAACTTTCAACCAGAATCTACACCTCAACCTTGTCTCCAGTTTCTCGAAAAGCATATGGTTGGGATCAGATCTTTGTCTGGCTGCAGTTTACAAAGCTCTCCCCTCGGCCCTCTCGTGACACAAGTCCTAAAAGCCATAGGATCATGTGGCTTATTTTGGAAAGGGCATCAACTTTTCATAACGAAAATGTTTTCTGTCGTTGGACATTATTTTGAAAATAATAATTTGAACTTCAAATAATTTTCACCGTTGTCAAATTAAATTAAATGTAGTGTATTGTGAATGGGATAAAAGCCACACAAACTTTAAAGATCGAAAACAAGACGTAAAGAAATATCGTTGGGACGACACCGTGGACCTAGTTTCGAAGGACTCGACTGGAGCCCTGGGGCCGAGCTGACCTCTGTCCCGTTTGCGCACAGGGGAGATCTGGGGGGCAGCGCCTCGGAGTCAGGCAGGGGAGGGGCCGGGCTGTCCTGGTCACAGGGTCGGCTGCATTCCTTAGACCAGGTGCTGCCGGTCTCATCCCTCAGCGCGCTGCAGGGCAGGGCGAACCTTGCGCGCGCGCCGGTGCGCAGATCACGTGGCCCAGCGGTCGCGATCGCGCAGAACCCGCGACCCCCTTCGGCGGGCGTTGGGCGTCACCCGTCGTGCTTCTAGGTGGAGGGCGATGCTTGCGGCGATGCGCTCCCGCGGGGGCCCGAAGCCAGCCGTCTGGGCCCGGCTGGCGACCCGCGGCTATTCCCAGGGCGCGACCTTCGAGATCAAGCCTTGCGACCTGTACCGGCTGGAGCGGGGCCCGCCGACCACTGCAGAGCTGAGCCGCGAGGACGCGCTGCGCTACTACCGCAGCATGCAGACGGTACGCCGCATGGAGCTGCGAGCCGACCAGATGTACAAGCAGAAGTTCATCCGCGGGTTCTGCCACCTATGCGACGGGCAAGAGGCGTGCTGCGTGGGGCTGGAGGAGGGCATCGCGCCCTCGGACAGTGTCATTACGTCATACCGCGCGCACGGCGTGGGCTTCGCGCGCGGCCTCTCGGTGCGCGCCATCCTGGCTGAGCTCACCGGGCGGCGCGGCGGCTGCGCGCAAGGCAAGGGCGGCTCCATGCACATGTACGCGCGCAACTTCTACGGCGGCAACGGCATCGTGGGCGCGCAGGTGCCGTTGGGCGCGGGGATCGCCCTGGCCTGCAAGTACCTGGGCACCGGCGGGGTCTGCCTGACCGTGTACGGCGACGGCGCCGCCAACCAGGGCCAGATCGCCGAGGCCTACAACATGGCAGCGCTGTGGAAGCTGCCGTGCGTCTTCGTGTGCGAGAACAACCGCTACGGCATGGGCACCGCGGCCGAGCGCGCGGCGGCCACCACCGAGTACTACAAGCGGGCGCACTTCCTTCCCGGGCTGCGCGTGGACGGCATGGACGTGCTGTGCGTGCGCGAGGCCACCCGCTTTGCGACCGAGCACTGCCGCTCGGGCCAGGGCCCGCTGGTCATGGAGCTGCTTACCTACCGCTACCACGGGCACAGCATGAGTGACCCCGGCGTCAGTTACCGCTCCCGCGAGGAGGTGCAGGCCATCAGGAGCAAGAGTGACCCCATCATGCTTCTGCAGGAGAGGATGGTGAATAGCAACCTCAGCAGCGTGGAGGAGCTGAAGGAGATCAACGCCCAGGTGAAGAAGGAGGTGGAGGAGGCCGCCCAGTTCGCCACCTCAGACGCCGAGCCCTCCCTGGACTTGCTGGGCCACCACATCTACAGTGACAGCCCGCCCTTTGAGGTTCGCGGCGCAAACCAGTGGATCAAGTTTAAATCCATCAGTTAAGGAAGACGATATGCAGATGTATTAGAAATCTTCAGTCAGATCTACGGTCAGCTTTACGTTTAGGGAGAGTATAAAACCCTTGTAAAGTTGCAATGGAAGAGAGTAGTAGATTATTAAAAGTTATTAAAAGATGTACACGCAATGTAAAGGGTTGTTCAATTACATATTGTATTAAAACGCTATATTAATCATTTAGTGTGAATGTCTTTTAAATTACTATTTTTTCAGATTTTTTTTATTAATACACTTGTACAGTACATACAGTTAACATTCCTTGTGGGCAGTTGCTGCATGTACAGAACAAAGCTGAATTCATTTTTTCATTCCCTGTCCCTTCTTCCCTCCCCTCCTCCATCTAAAATAGGAAAAGTAAGATTAACTTCCCAAATTATTTGCCATAATAACTCTATTTGTTTAGCTTTACATCATTTTAAACAATACTCTTATAGCACAATACTAGTAATAGCTTGTTAATGTTGACCATTTCCCAATAAAACTCAACATTTAACTGGACGGGGATGGAAGGCTACCAGCTCATTTTCAGTGATACTGCACTCTGGTATAATACTTTTAGTGTACTAATTTGAGGGTAAACAAAATATAGTTGCATTTTGCTTAAATATTCATGTTATCCTTATTTTCTATTCAAACCATTATGTGTCCTAGATTTTTAAAAATCCTGAATTTCAGAATGAAAAATGAAAAAGTTAAATATAAAAAAAACCAGGTGGCAACATCAAAAGAGTTAAAGGAGATATCAATAATACACAATTGAAAGTAAAATTGCCCTGCTTTCAACTTTAGTTATTGACTGTACATTGCTAATCACTGTGTAATTTACTATTTAGTATCTTTTTATGCATTCACAGATATGTTTATCCACAGGAAAATTTAACTTGGACCATTTAGGTTTGGTATTCCCTGTAGCCCAATGTCATATGGATCAACAAGTCATGATTTAGCAAAAAGTTTTATTTATTTGGACTTAAATTCTTTTGAACTTCATATTTGGAATACCTTACTCCTCTGAGATAGACTTCACTGCAATCAGGAAGGATAATGTGAACTTGATTTAAGAAATAGTGCATGGAATGTATAAAAAACAGATAATGGTCAAAATTTTTTCTTTACTGAATACCATATACTTCTACAAATACAAGCTAGATTTTAAGAACCTTAATAGAAAACGAAACCTCAGAGGCTTGTGTTATGTACACATATTTATAGTTATAACAATCTCCAGTCTTTCTCTGGTTAAACACGTAAAATGACCTTAAAACTCCAAAGTCAGAACACAGAAGTAAACGTTGTGTTTATAAATGAATGATATTTCTAGTTAAACTGTCTTTTGGTTAGATTGCCTCAGCCATAGTCCAGAGATGCTTCAATTGGATCACTACTGTTTGCAACAAAAAGATATTCATAAAATGTCCAAAATAGTAAATACATCTTTCTACTTGCAACAAATTCATTTTTTATTGAAATTCTTATATTTAAATCCCCATGCTTGGAATTAGAAAAATAAGCTACTCAAACCTAATTTACATATACAATGTACAAAAGTCATTTAATAAGTTTATTTACAGAATGGGTCAATACCAGCTGAAGTTAAGATATAAAAACTTGATTAGAAATGA
Organism: Heterocephalus glaber; assembly: GCF_000247695.1. The sequence goes on from NW_004624757.1 coordinate 23,810,052, forward strand.
AACCATCAATAAGATACACAGACATTGTACTTCACTTAAAAATATCTAAATATGACATCTTTTTCATAATCTACATAATCAAATTCCATCAGGCAAGAGTTTTTAATATTAAAAACATTGTACTTCTGTGTGTACCTTCATGAACTATAATCACATCGCTGGTTATGCACAATTATATAACTTTGCAAAACAAAACAAATCCTAAACTTTTTTGTAAATTTAATTTTATTGGTACATTTTAGATATACAATATAATGACATTCATCATTGGAAATGTGCACCTTTACATAATCTCACTTGGTTCTTATTTTTTCCCCCTTCCCCTGCCCTCCCTTCAACCCTTCCATCCCTCCCTATTTACAAAGACTTTATTTCCAATTTTTCATTTTCTCATATTAATTCCATTCCCTTCTTTCCCTTCCCCTACCCCTCCCACTTCCCCTTCCCCTTTGACCCTATTCTTCCATTTCACATTGTCTGTTATATCTTTTAGTCCTTATTTACACTTTCAGTTTCTCAGACCAGAGAAACTATATGATGTTTACACGTGTGTCCTATTTATTTCACTTAAGAGTATCGCCTCAATGTGCATCAATTTAGCTATAAATGCTTCTAGTTTCTCATCTCTTATGGCTGTACTCCATTTTATAAGAAAACCACATTTTCTTTATTCAGTCTCCAGCTGATGGGCATTTGGGCTGTTTCCAAGTTTTTGCTATTACATATTGTGCTGCTATGAATATGGGTGCACATATATCACTGTGGTATCATTCTTTTAATTCTTTGGGGAAGATTCCCAACAGGGGAATAGCTGGCTCAAATGGGACCTCCAGTCCTAGTTGTTTGAGGTATCTCCATACTGATTTCCACAGTCCATGCACCAGTCTACATGCCCACCAACAGTGGAACAGTGTTCCTCTTTCCCCACAGCCCCACCAGCATTTGTTATTGGTTGATTTCATGATAGCAGCCATTCTTTGTGGAGTGAGGTGGAATCTCAGCATTGTTTTCATTTGCATCTCTCGAATGACCAGTGAAGTTGAACATTTTTTCATGTATTTATTTGCTATTTCTACTTCTTTGTCTGAGAAATGTGTGTTCATTTCAGATGCCCATTTTTGTTTTGAGTCTTTAAATTTGGGAGGTCTGAGATTTAAAGTTCTTTCGAGATAGTAGACCTTTGTCTGAGGAACAGCAAGTGAAAATTTTTCCCCACATTGTGGGTTGTCTTTTCACTCTGTTGGTGGTTTCTCTTGCTGTGCAGAAGCTTTTTAATAAGAAGAGATACCACTTGTTGATTGATTGTGCCAGTTCATGGGCAACTGAGGTTTTGTTCATAAAATCTTTTCCTACGCCAATGTCTTCAAGAGTTCTACCTAACATCTGTTCCAGCCGGTTCAGCATTTCTGTTTTAATATTTAGATATTTCATCCATTTCAATTTTAGTTTAGTGCATGGTGAGAGATGTAGTCTAGTCTTAATCTTTGGCAAGTTGAAACCCAATTTTTCCAGCATGATTTATTAAAGAGGCTATCTTTCCTCCACTGATAGTGTTTGGCTCCTTTGTCAAAGATTAGGTGGGTGAATGTGTCTGGAGTTGTTTCTGCATCATCTAATCTGTTCCACTGGTCCTCAGGTCTGTTTCTTTGCCAGTACCACGCTGTTTTTATCACAGTAGCTTTGTAGTATAGTTTCAAGTTGGGGGTTGTGATACCCCCTGCCATGCCTCTGTTACCTAGAAGCTTTTGCTATTCTAGGTCTGTTCTCGTTCCAAATGAATTTTTGGATTGTTTTGTGAAGGTCTGTGAAGTATGCTGCTGGAATTTCAATTGGGATTGCATTAAATCTATATAGAAGTTTTGGAAGTATGACCATTTTCACTATGTTGATCCTTCCTACCCAGGAGCAGGTAATGTCTTTCCTTTTTCTGATATCCTCTTCAATCTCTTTTTTCAGAGTGCTATAGTTTTCAGAGAAGAGGTCTTTGATTTTTTTTTTTTGTTAGGTTGATTCCTAGGTATTTCAGTTTTTTGAATGCTATTGTGAAAGGAATTGTTTGCCCTATTTCTCTCTCAGTGACTCTGTTGTTCATGTAGAGGAAAGCTATTGATTTTTTATGTGTTGACCTTGTATCCAGCTACTTTACTGAATTTGGTTATTAAGTTTAGAAGACTTTTGGTGGAGTTCTGTGGGTCTTCTATATAGAGTATCATGTCATCTGCAAATAATGACAGTTTGACTTCTGCATTTCCTATCTTTATTCCTTTTATTTCTTTCTCTTGTCTAATTGCTGTGGCTAATGATTCCAAGACTATATTGAAGAGGAGTGGTGATAGTGGACATCTTTGTCTTGTTCCTGATTTTAGTGTGAAGAATTTCAGTTTTTGACCATTTATTATGATATTGGCTATTGGTTTTTCATAGATGTCTTTTATCAGATTGAGGTAGAGACCATCTATTCCAATTTTTTAGAAATTTTTTGTGTTTAATTAAGTCAAGCTTTTATTGGTTGACTACTAGCAATAATTTTTCAAGCTGTAAAACAGAGAGGTGATGAAATCCATCTATTTGACTGTATATCCTGTTAATACAAAACTGAAAGGAAAATCGAAGCTATTCAATCTGTTTTATCCACTTAATCATGATAAAACATCATAATCATAATGAGAATTTCATTATGAGAAGAAAAAATTCCTAACTTATCATCTTATTATACTTTATAATGGTAGATTGTATGGGATGAAATGAAAGAGGAGTTGTATAAAGGGAACACTGGGATATATTAGAATTTATTAAAAATAAATAGGATATGTCTGCCTGACTAGTACACAACAGATATGCTAGCAAAATTTAACCTGATAATTTGTGAGAAGGAGCCAGTTTTATCAAACTGAAATACAATTCACATACCATAAAATTCTACTAAATGTACAATTCAGGAATTTAAGCATATGTATAAGGCTATGCAACTGCTACCACTGATTCAGGAACATTTTTTTCACTACAAAGATAAAACCCATGCCATTTTCTTTTTCTTTTTTCTTTTTTTTGGAGGTACAGGGATCGAACTCAGGTCCTTGCGCCTTTGAGGCAGGCAGCGGAACCACTGAGCTAAATCCCCGGCCCTATCCCATGCCATTTTAAAGGCAATCTTATTTCCAGGGAAGCTACAATCTAATTTCTGTCTCTATATTTGCCTATTGTGAACAGTTCCTTCAAATCATAGTATATGAGATCATATGTGCTGGCTGCTTTCACTTAATGTTTCCATTTTATTCATGCTGTAGCACATATCAGTACTATATAGATATATAGTGAAGCAGGTTAAAAACAGCTGCAAAACTTCTGAGTCTTTCCAGTAATGAGTTGGATCTATGCCCCTTGCCTTGCACTGTGGGTGGGCTTTTGACTGCACTTACCTAAGGAAAATAGCACCAATGATGTACAGTGAAGAAACTGAGAATGAAGAAGTTTCATGTCTTTTGGGAATATTCTCTCTAGGAGCTGTACTTTTCTTGTACAAGTTGAAATACACTGAGAAGTTCCTATTAGAGAGGGCATGAGAAGGTACTCTGGTAATCAGTCCTACATGATTTCTGCCTTCCTGCCAAGCCTGCAAAGGCAACAGACACATGAGGGAAGTCCTCAGGGGAGTGCATCTGCTAAGTGACCTCAATGTCTTACAAGGTATTAGAATCACCAGCCAAACTCTCCCCAGACTCCCAATGTACAAAATCACAGCTGAAAATGAAAACGATTGCTTCAAATTGTTTAATTATTGAGGTACTTTATAACAGACAACCAGAATAAAAAGTGTCTCAGCAGAAATTAGAGTGACATTACTTAATCTTAAGGCAAGAATCCAAAGAGAGCAAGTGACAGTAAACCAAATGAGATTCAGAAATTCCAAAGGATACAGCAGTGTACAGGTTCTAAATGTCTGCAGAAGTAGCTACAGAGAAGAGGCAGGACTAGAAAAGAGAAAAGAGAACCTAAAGAACAACTGATTACTACATTTTTCTACCATCTCAGGTTGACTTCTAGGTGAACTAGAAAACCCACAACATTGAGCTTTGCAGGTTTTATAGGAAAATGTCATCAACAATAGGTCAACAAACACACTATATATTTGCAATTCCGGTACTGATGTTTTCCTTAGAACCCCAGTGGCAATTTTCTGTTGCTAGGTGAGTATTAGACCTCAATGAGTCCAAGCCAGTGCTTGAAATGCCAAGGAAGTATTGGGAGTTCACAGTTGCTTTGATTAGTGCAACCAAGTCCTGGAGTAGAGGAATCTAGGCAACTGAGTGCTTAGGAATGAGGGAAGCTAAGAGACAGAGCTGGGGCAAATCAATCACAATCACATGAGTAAGGAAGCCAGAGACTAAATCAAAGGGAAAGACAATGACGTGGACATATGGAATAAGGGCAAAAAACCTAGAAGTAAGGGTTGGCATTTGCCAGCCTTTGTGTTAGCAAACAAGTGAAGATTTTGGCATGAGTTGAGTTAATAGCATCTCATATCTTGTTTATCCCTCTAAAACCTAATGTTTCTTGCCCAGTTCCACTGGGTCTTAAAGCACCTTTCTTTATGTGACATGAAAATGAATTAGAGATCCTGGATTGCAACGTCAACTTAAATCTGAGTTCAAATCATGACCTTGCCATCTAAGAGAAATGGTACACTGGGAAAGTGAGCCAACTCTGGGTTGCTTCTTTATCTGCAAGATTAACCCATATGACCATTGTAAAAGTTAAAGGAGGAGGTAAAATAGCATGTGTCTTACTCCAGTTGCACCTGATTGGATTAGTTAAGTAAAATTTCTGGTTCACAGAAATAGAGAGCTCTTCCCTGAGAAAAAGGAAAAAAATTAAGAATTATGACTCAAAGCAATAAGAGATCTTAAATTTTAAGCAGGTTGGTATAACTTACCATTGCAATGGTCAAAAGAAAATGAAAACAGGAGATGGACTACCCTCTCACTTTATTCTCCTTGTAGCCTGCATTGGACACAGAAAATATTACAGAAGGGCCAACAGATTTGTACAATAAGACTGGACGTAATAGCAATGGAACTACTCAATTTGGCCCCTAACTTTGTTTAGAACTAGGATTAATCACTGTATTGAGCATTGTAAAGCATGTAGATGCCATGCAAATATAGTACTATTTTGAAAGAATCGAGGATGGGGGATACAGATTTTGTGATTGTATTGTAAAATACATGACTGCAGATGATTTAATACTAGTAATATCCTCTGAAATAATATTAATAAAAACAAAAATCTGATCAGGATCAAATAAAAATTAAACAAAAATTCTCTCCACTTAATCAGTATTGCAATTCTTTCTCATTGACTCGGTTCATGTCTATTTGATTCATGAGGCTGATCTATATAGAAAAAAGCAAAGATGAGAGGTTTCTGTGCTGGAGTTTGAGAAGGAGAGATGGAAATTTTCTGCTGAGGTTATGTACAGAAAAGAGCACTATCAAATTAGGAAACACTGAAGAACAACAAAGATAGTTCATACAATACTTGCCTTTTGACAGGACAATAAATACTCAAGCTGAATAATTTACCAAAAGAAAAAGAGCCCTCTCAAACTTCATGACCATTTGAACAATGAGCAGGAGTTCAATTATCCACAAATGTTCTATTAAAAGTCAACTCTTCAAGCGAAAATGTTATTTCAGCAGTCACACGTTAGAATTATTGAAAAGGGAGAACACTGTCTTTGTAGTTTCTGTGTTCTGCTACAGTTTGTTACTCTCTTTTTTAAAACTCACTGCTACATGAAGTAGCACTTTGCCAAAAAGGAAAAAAAAAATCAGTAGAAAGAAGTAATTATTTTAAAAATGTTTCTGGAAAGTATGAGCTATTAGATTTCACTAAAACACTTTAACTGAACATTACTAGAATGATACTGTCATTTTAGAAAGTATGTAATTTCCTTCCATTAGAGATTCAGAGTAATATGCCAACAGTGCTCAGAGAATTGCCCCTCCACCAGCTGCATGGATTGTAGTGTTGTAATGAGCTGTGTGTCAGTTCTTTGGGTGTATCTAGACTCTGTCTTCAGAGCTTTATTTTTCACTGCTACTATGTGATTGAGTTTTCCATCACTGTGACACATATCTGAGCTAAACAACTTAGAAAAAAGAAAAGTTTATTTTGGCTTATGGTTTCCAAGGCTTTAGTCCATAGTAATCTGACTCTCTTATTTTGAGTCTGAGGCAACACAGTACATCATGGTGAGGGTGACAGTCAAGGAGCTGCTCATATCACAGTGACACAGAAAAGAGAGAGATAGAAAGGGTCTGTATCCCTTCAAGGGCACTCCCTAAGTCCTAACCTCTCTCCGCATGAGCCCATCTCCTGAAAGTCTTGCCATGGGTTGTGGACCACACCTTTAACACACTGACCTTATGGGGCATTCAGAATCCAAACTCTAGTATAGCACTTGTAATATCATTCATCTCCTTTAAGACAAAAGCTGTACAAGTCATTGAAGGAATATTATATAGCTTTGAAATAAAACATTAAAATTTACTACTGTTATGAGGCCATATTGTGAACTCAGTTCTCTTGAAGGTGACATATTTTCTGATTTAAGTTTTTGTCTTCAAAAATACTTTGTCATTTCTCTTTCTATTATATTTCACTTAATCCTTTATGCACTCTTCTATGTCCTTCAGGATTGTTCAGAGTGGAACTAAGAGCTCCATATAACAAAAATAGTTCTAAATATAGTGAAATAACAGTTCCACTATTTTGATATCAAATATTTTCTTATTTATTTGCTGAATTATGTTCACTCAGGAGAAAGAGCTGCATTTTTACCAGTGCAAACAACTAAATTCAAATATATATGAGGTCAGACCAGTTGAAGTTTAAAGTTGTCCTTTCCTCAGAGAGTTAACTAACTCTTCATTATTCTTTACTATGTTTAAAAAAGGAATATTATACTTTCTGTGTAGGGTGATTGCTAGGATTGGAAGTAACGTATATAGAGTTTGCTTGTCACATATTAAGCACTCCCAAGAGTATTTATATTTTCCTATCACCTGCTGTTCTTTTCTCCCATTTTCTATATTATGTTAAAGCCTAGATTTCTGTCACATATCCTTACAGAAAAATATTCTACTTGCTGCTTACTTTTCACAAATGCCATTTAAATTTTGAATCAGCCATTCTAAAAGCGTAGTCATGATATTTTATTCAGTGATTCGTGAAACTCACTAAGCATTGCTATTATTACATTATGTAGGTCATCAGTGGGAAATTTAAATGTCACTTGGTCTATAAATTGAGTTTGCCACACAGGTAATGTTGGCACGAGTTGCTAAAAGAGTGGTTTTGCTGTTCTTTCTATCCAGACTTATGATCTACATTGAACTGCCTCATTTTCTAATAGCCTTATTGCATTCTATTTTGTAAAATTTTAGTATGGAACATAGCACCTATAGTAAAGATTTGATTAGTATGAAATCTTTCAAATATCCACAATCCTGGGAATCTTATACATATTTAGAAGGAAGTTTGATGTACACAAAATAGGCTTTGTATGTGTGTAACTGTTTCCTTTGAGAATAAATTTGCTTTTTATTCTTTGGGATTTTATTTTAGTGTTAATCAAAGATAGTAAGGAGCACATGACAACATTCTGTCAAGATAAAGAGCAGCAGGGCAAACACTTTATTTATTGACATTATTCATAAAGTTTTTATTATAAATGGCACTGGACTACTTACTATTCCCAGAAGGCAAAAAATGTGTACTCAAGCTTCATAATCAATGACATGCAGCCCTCGCCCCAGTGCTCCTCTTTGGCAGTGAGAGAAGCCGCTCCTCAAACCCAGCATATTGTTTTTTTGTGGGTTATTTTTTCTTTTTTTGAGGGGAGGGAGTAGTAGGGATTGAACTCGTGCCTATGAGGCAAGCGGTGGAACCACTGAGCTAAATCCCTGGTCCCAGCATGTTGTTTTTAAATTCACACTTACATTTCCAGCTGAGGAGGCAAGCCAAAACAAACTAATCTTCCCTGAGACACACACTGGGTATAAGTGCCCTCCCAACTTTAATAATTATCTGAGAAGAGTGGATCTCCCACTCCCCCTTTCCTTTTGAATAGGAGTTGCTTATTAGGACCCAGTTTTTTTCTATTCCTTCTTTGCATAATTCACAGATATCAACTCACTGGCTCTATTCTCTCCCATAGAATTATAGTCGTTGTTTACTGAGTAAATTGTTCTCTCTATGCAGCTATAATTAGGGACATGCTATATGAAAATGAAGTTACAATCAGCATTTAGGTAGACAGATTTTATAGTTTTTAGTTAGCCATGTCTTTAAGACTGCTGCTTCTTTTACAAATTGACCTATGTGCATGCCTTCAAAACAGTATGTGTATTTAGGAAATCTTTATTGAAACATAGGCTAGCTCCTGGATATGTAAATATCTGTTATCCTTACTTGATTAATTATATGCAATTTCTGAAATCAAACTGTGATAGAGAGGAATTATATCATTATTTAGTTACCATAATTTATTTTGTTTGTTTGTTTGGTACCAGGGATCTAACTTGTGACCTTGCACTTGCGAGGCAGGCGGCAGAACCACTGAGCTAAATCCCTGGCCCTAGTTACCATAATTTAGTAATAAAAAGTAGAAACTATAACTTTGTATGTATCCATAGTATCTCCTTAATACTCTTATGTGTTGTTAGATAATTATTTTTCTTCTTCATTTGGTACCATATGCTTTCAGTTTAATTTTTTGAATATTAAATGATTTTAGTATAATTAATTGTTTAGGGCATTTGTTTCACCTAAATTTCTGAGAAGATATTTTCCTGAAGAAAGTGATATACAAGGCCATAGTAATTTGGTACAAATTGAAACACTTATCAGTTCAAATAACACAGGGTTTCAGAGACAATCACATGTGATTGTGGTGTACAAGGCTGAGTAGAATTGTAAGGAAACACTTCTGATCAGGATATTCATGTAAAATAGATTTGAGAGGCAAAATATTTGGGTTTCGAAAACATGTAGTGAAATTTGATTCACAAATATTTTGTACAAGGGAGATCTTTCTGGAGTTTTATTATATCTGAATTGTTTTCTGCTATTTCAATTTGGTTTGCATTTGCTGTAGATTGCTTTGCCCAGCGGGCAATGACTGGTTTTTGAATTATATTGAGTTCAGGGAAACTTCACTGCATTTGTTTTCTTTATAATATTGTGGATGAGTATTCTTGGAAGGTTAAGTCTATATTAACCATGATATGTTATTTATATTCAGTTAAATAGCAGTGAACATAAATTCTTAACATAGAATCATAGGTCATGAATCAGATTTCTTTTTTTTTTCCATTTAGTTTATTTGTACAGTTTAAGTATACAATACAGTTACATTCATCATTGGGATCTTGTACCTTTACATGATGTATCTTGGTTCTTATTTTTTCCCCATTCCCCTGCCCTCCCTTCACCCACTCCACCCTTCTCTATTTACAAAGACTTTGTTTCTATGTTTTTCCTTTGCTCACATTTTTTCTTTTCCCTTCTTTCCTTTCCCCTTCCCCTCCCATTTCCCCTATTCCTTTAGACATTTTCTTCCTATTTCACAGTATCACTGGTCATTTGAGAGATGCAGATGAAAACAACATTGAGATTCCACCTTACCCTAGAGAGAATAGCTGCTATCAAGAAATCAACCAATAACAAATGCTGGTGGGGGTGTAGGGAGAAAGGAACCCTTCTCCATTGCTAGTTGGAGTGCAGACTGGTACAACCATTGTGGAAATCAGTATGGAGATACCTCAAAGAACTAGGACTGGAAGTCCCATTTGAGCCAGCTATTCCTCTGTTGGGAATCTTCCTAAAAGAATTAAAAGAATCATACCACACACACACACACACACACACACACACACACGCACCCATGTTTATAGCAGCAAAGTTTGTAATAGCTAAAAGCTAAAGTTTGGAAACAGCCCAAGTGCCCATCAACTGGAAACTGGATAAAGAAGATATGGTTTTTTTTTTTTTTTTAAAATGGTGTGCTACTTGGCCATAAAGAATGAGAAACTAGAAACATTTATAGCTAAATGGATGCATATTGAGGTCATACTCTTAAATGAAATAAATAGGACACACGTGTAAATACTGAATAGTTTCTCTGGTGTGAGAAACTGAAAGTGTAAATAAGGATTAAAATGAATAATTGATAGTTTGAAATAGGAAGAAAAGGTCCAAAGGGATAGAGGAAGTGGGAGGGGAAGGGGACAGGAAAGAAAGGAAAAATTATGAGAAAAGAAATAAATGGAAACAAAGTCTTTGTAAGTGGGGAAGGGAGTACAGGGAATGGGAAAAAAAATAAAAAACAAGATATATCATGTACAGGTACAAGTACCCAATGATAAATGTAAACTTATTGTAAACCTAAAATGTACCAATAAAAGAATTTAAGCCAAAAAAAGAGTCAATAGAAAAAATACATAGTTTTACTGAAAAAATGAGGAATACTGAATATGCAGGTCCAAAAAAGAGAAAATGAAAAACCACTCATAGGTAAAACTGTATTTCTCCATCTGGCTTTTCTTAAAGAGTTCCAAAGAGGAACTGAGATAGACTTTTGTTCCTTTAATCAAAGATGCATGTTGTTCAAATTTGAAAGGGAAAAATCAAAGAAAAGGAAGATAAGGCTTTTTAAAAAATCCATCACTAATATGTAATAGAACCAAAGGGAAGTTGATGAGCCATATGCTAGAATTGGAAAATTACATTGCCTATTTAGACAAAAGAATTTTTGAATGATTCTAGCATTTTTAATAGCTGTCATTAGTACTGAATGTTACTGACTTAAAATTAGACTTTCCTCTACAGTCATATCAATAAAAGATGGAACAAATACATAAATAAATGCGGGCAAATTGACAAATCTTTTCATTTCATGAAATTTCTATAGATACTCTGTTTTTCAAGCAAGTGGTATATCACCTCCAGTTACAGGTTGTGTGCAGTGACTTATTTTAAAAGACTATGTGATGACAGTAGGGGAAACCATAGTAACTTTTCTGTGGAAAAACTGAAAAACACTACTTTAGCCAAGTGATCAAAAGTCAGAATCCATAATGCTAACTCACATTGATAGACTCTACCTTTCCTATTAATTATGGCCATATTTTTATAAGACATTTTCAACAGAGGAAAGTATATGTGGGATGTATAGAATCTCTGTACTATTTTTGAATTTTTTCTATCAATCTAAGACTGTTCTAAATAGCAAAGTTCATTAAATTCAAAATAATTTAAAACGTAGATCTCTAAATAAAAAGACTACGTAATAGAACTTCAACTATATTTTTAGTATATAATTATCATTTGAGTAAATAACTGATCCTAAAATATTTATTTATAACACTGTAGGTAACACTGTTTTAGGTGGCTAGAGGAAATGTCATGAAATTTTTAAAGATTGCTATAAGTTTTGAAGAGGAAAATGCCAACTAACCAGAATTTTAAGATGTTAAATGGTTTTATCACAAGATTAATCAAATTTGATTTTCTTGTGATAAATCTGGAGATTTATTGATGCCCTTAATGCCTCTGTGAACTCCCTCTAGTTTTGGAAGAAATTAAGTTAATAAGTAAAAATAGCTTTTGATATGAGTAGTTGATTCAAAGTAATATGCTTCATTGTCTAATTTGACTTTATTTTTGTAATCATTTGCAATGGTATACAATAGTATAAATTTTGAATAAAAAATTGAACATTCAATATATTAAATTTATGCTTATTAAGCAAGATAAAATGTTATTTTTTCATTCCAAGCATTAATAGAATATGAACTTGCTCTTTCCCTATTAAATACAAGTTTAATTATCATAATTAACATTGGCCTAGAGTTCCATTACATAGTGTCTACACTGCCATGTTGATAAATACTTCAAAGTACATTCATAGCTAATGTGTGCTCGGATGATGACTTTACCAAATTATGTTTTATTTTTATAAGAATTTTGTATTGATTATTTATAGTACGGAAACTTAAGACATTTGAAAAATAATCCCCTTGAAAACTAAAATGAAACTAACATATTTTTTAAATGGCTGAATAAATTAGAATCAAAAAGTGAGTAACATTAATATCAACAGGCAATTTATCAGTAATCAGGTCATGAAAACACAAGAACATTAAACATGGGAACATTAGAAAATTTGAAAAATTTTTACCAGTTATTAAGCAAATATTCTTAAAAGCATTTATCATTTCTGTCTAAAATGATGGTGAAATTCTAATTCTGGATTAAGGTTAAAAAAAAAAAAAAAATCAATATATATACCCCAAATAGCGGAACACCCAGCTATACATTTTAGAGTTTAAACATACATCTATGCATTGAAAAAAATCTGTGGTAATTT
>NW_004624757.1:23850367-23874432 GCF_000247695.1 Heterocephalus glaber
TATATATATGACATATATATATATAAAATGTCATTAATTTAACTGAACTATTGTGTTGGTCTCTGTATTTATTCTCTATGGAGTTCATTTGTCTTCTTCAATATGTAGATTAATTTTAAGAAATTTTGAAAGTTTCAATATTATTTTTCATATATTCTTTTTGAACCTCTTTTCATCTTCTGTAATTTCCATTATATTAATTTTCATACACTTAATGTCTTACAATTCTATGATGGTCTGTTGACTCCCTTTATTCATTTTTTCCATCCTGCTCCTCAAACTAGATTTTATCCATTTTTAAATTTGTTAATCTTTTAACAGCTCAAATCTATTATTGAAATATTCTTATGAACTTCTCATTTCAGTTATTAGTGTTTTCTTGTAAAGAATTTCTATCTGGATTATTTAAAAATCTCTTTCTTTATTGATAGTCTCTATTTAGGGAGGCATCAGAATTTCATTTTGATTCTTTTTACATGCATGTATATTTTATTGCTTTAGCATTCTCTTCTTTTGTGAGCCATCATTGTCTTTACATTTTTGAGTGCTTTATATATAATTTAGTCAATTCTTAGCATATATTTAGAGTAATGTGTGTATTTATTTAAATCTTTGCTAATTTTCAGATCCAGGGCCCCTCAAGGACATTATCTGGAGCTGCTCCCCCCATATGTATAGTGTGCTTTCCTGTTTGTTTGTATGCTTCTCAATTTTTATTGGAAATTGTACATTTAATATATTACAGCCACTATGGTATCAGAACCCCCTAAACCTAAAATTTGTTGTTCTGGTTTGGATTTTTCTTATTGTTGCTGTAGCCTTTGTTTTTCTTGATCTTGTTGATTTGTTTAGTGACTTTTCCTAGAATAATTCTGTATTTGCTAAAGTGTGCAACCACTGAGCAATAGGAAATAGACATGCACATACACATACATATTTACTTTTTTGTATTTATTTTTTATTTATTTTTTATTTTTAAGTTTGGATTCCTAGAGATTATCTCCAAATCAATATAAATTAAAGCTCAGCCAATGATCCATAAGATTTGTTTAAATCTTTTTTCTGCACATCTTCTACTTTTTAAAGGAGATCTGTATGATAAGAAACATCCAAACTTTCAGCAGTTTCCAAGATATCCTTAGCTTTTACTTCATACTTCTACAGGCTCACAAAGTTAGTCATAGATACATTACCAGTTTTCTTTCCCTTGTCTTTCCCAGGCTTAGGCACAGCTTTCCAGATGCTTTATGAATGTGTTGGAGCACCTCAATGTTCCCTGTGTTCATCTGGTTCCTCAATATTTCTGTTTAAATCTCTTGCCACCTTGTTCACGCTAACTGAACCTCAGACTTTGGTGGCTGAGAAACTGCCAGCAAATTCCTATTGCTCTAGTCATTTGCTGGGGCTGTGGATCCTCTCTACCTCCAGGCTGAGCTTCTATTCTGGGGTCAAATTAAATGGCCTCAACACTGTGAAAACAGATTTTGCAATGAATTGATGTTTTAGACAATATATTGACTGTTCTTCAGGGATGGTTCTTTTTAACAAAACCCAGAGGTCAGACTTCTTTGTTTATAAGGCTGCTACAGAACTGATTTGGAGAGTCAGACAAGCCACAGATAAAAACTATCCCAGACCACATTACCTTATAGAAATTCCATAATTTCTCCTGGATAGCTGATACTAAGTTTGTTCTGTGGATTTGTTAACTTCCAGAGTTTTAATATTATTAAATCATTGATTTTATTTTGCCTACATTTTAAAAGTTTCAGTGGGAGATGAAATTTATAGAAGTTGTTATTTCATTATTCCACAAGTCTATTTACATTTTTTAGAGAAAAGAAGATACAGTGTGATTTTATTTACATTTTCATCTCTGTTAGCTTTCCACACACTGTTTATTACCTATCTTCTTTATATGTGCATTTTCAAATAAAATTTATATTTACCATGTGCCTTTCATTTTGAAGTTTATTAGTACCCTTCTCTCCCCTTGTCTGGTAAAATACTCATTTGTCAAAGAATAAAATATATATGTATTTTTTTTCCATTTTAAAATTTGTATGTTTGTCATATATTGTATAAAATTTTATTATTAAGTCAATTCTATTATTTTAAATATTTCATTAGCACTGCTTTTTTCAGTGTTTTTGTCTTTCAAATGCTACTTGTTTCTATATTTGGTTTTATGAAAAAAATTAAATGCCATGGAAATACTCCATTGATAGCCTTTGTAATTCTGAATTGAAGATGGAATAAGAAATACATATATTAAACTTTAACAAATACATTTATATAAATTCTTTACCCTGAGAATGATTCAATTTATTGCAGTAAATTTATGGCAATAAATTTACATTATATCCTTTATTTACCTTATATCATTTGCATAAAATCAGTCAGTGAGTCATAGCTTGGGAACACATCTTCAATTAATTATATGGCAATAAAATCCTCAATATGCATTATCATTTACAACTGTAATTTGCTAGATGATACAGATGAGATGTAGCAATGAGTAACATATTTGCCTTTTTAACACCGTAGAAGGTATGCTATGGTCATTAATTATGAACTTGACTAATTATTGGTAGCAATTAATCTTTGCTCTAATAATTATTGTTGATGAATATACATGTTTTGTCCCCATTACCTTTTCCCATCACATGAAGATGATGTATGTGGTTGCTAAACTAAACATTGCCTAAACAGAGCTAAATAATTGGATACAGTGAAGATGTCCCTCAGGTCAGATTAACTTTCATTAACATATTGAAACTACAAAAATGCATATGCTATAGTGATATTTTTGAGATAGTATGATAGCTCCATACTCCTTCCAATTTTTATCTTATTATATCTTATAACACTGGGCAAAGCTGCTTGCTGCCTTAAGTAGGAGAGTTATAAAGAACTATGCTTCTAGATATGAGTGTGTATAGTTAACATTAGGCAAAAAGAATAGAAACAAAATGATGACTCTTAAAAATTGAGCACAGTAATTACTAAACCTATTTACCAAGGTATCACTACGATCAATATAATATTTATAAGAATGGTAGACATTATATTTCTTATATTCCTATCACAAGAATAGTGCCTTGTATCCAGTAGACACTCAATAAATATTTATCAGATGAATAATTAAATGGTGAAGTGTACTAAGTGTCTAGTAATAAATAAAAGCTAGTGTAAGCCAGTTATTGGAAAATCACTTTCATTGAAACAATTACTCCATTTGCTTTTGTAGAAACAACTCTTATTTTTTTTGTACTGAGTATCAAACTCAGGACCTTGCGCTTGCAAGGCAGGCACAGTGCCACTGAGCTAAATCCCTAGCAACACTTATTACCATTAAAATCCTCTCAAAGAAATACACTGACACTCAATGAATGAGCAACTAAATGTGTGACTATGTTAGTTTTCTGTCACTGTGACAAAATATTTGCAAAAAAACCACCTTAAAGAGCAAAGGTTTATTTTACCTCATGGTTTCAGAGGTTTTTGGTTCATGATCAGCTGGGTCCATTGCTTCCAAGCCTGAGTAAAGGCAGAAACATCATGATGGAAAGAGATGGTGGAGAAAGCTGCTTGTTGTATGGAAGATGGGAAGCTGAAAAAAGTGAGAGAGTCCAAGAGAGCAGAGCAGGGACAAATCATGTCCTCCAGGGTGTCCCCAGTCACCTGCCTCCTCCGGTGATGCCCTGCTACTGATCTTTCCATCCAGCTCCCAACAATGCCATCAAATTATGAATCCATCACTGGATTAATCCTTCCATGAGGCCATGGACCTCAGGATGCAATTGCCTTTTAAATAAAGTCCATCAAATGGCAACCAAACCTATAGCACCTGAGTTTTGGGGAACACTTCAAATCCAAACACTAACAAGAGTCTCATTCTGCACATTTTAAATGTTTATTGGTTCTTGGAGGAATAGATGCTTATACTTTGTATAGAATTTATTTGAAAAAAGTTGTGTCAGAATAAACTCAAATGGATTCCTAATTCAAGAAGTCTAGACCAAGTGTATATATATATATATATATATATATATATAGCTGCTATAGCAATTGTATTAAACAATTGGTTTAAATGTTTTTTTAAAAGCAAATATATATATGTTAGTGTATTAATTTATTTTGAGGGAAATTTTAAATGTATTTTATGGTTAAAATGGATTTTCAGTATCAGAACTATAACATGATATTGCAACTATGAGAAACAAGAATTTAGCTTGAGGTGTTGATTTATGAATGACTGTTATCTTGGGTATAATTACTGTAACTCATATGTTGGCAGTTCCTTTAAGAAAAAGAAGGCACATGTGCTATGAATAGTGTGCTCTTGGAGACAATATAGGAGATATATGCAAGTGCTGGCTGTCTGAGCAAAGTGCAGCTGTAGTACCCTATAGTTTCTCTTACCACTGGTATCTTCCTGGGAAACATTACTATTTGAGAAATATACAGGATAAGTCTTTTCACCACCATATATAACAGCTTGAGTTCTGAGGCAAGATAATCCAAGGTTGAAGTTTCACCTCACTAGTTACTGTGAGTCTTACCATATGCCATTTTTATCATCCTGAACCTAGTTTCCTCATCTTTGAAATAGCTATTTAAAAAATAGAATTGTGTCATGGAATTATTATGAAGGTTACTGGCAGGTAAAATTGTTATTGTGATCATCATAATAATAAATAGAAAGTTGTTGGAAAGATTAAATGTAGGAAAATTATGTATTATATTTAGCAAGGTCTAAGTAAATATTATGTATTACTTATTATTTATGATGACAAAGTATGTATAATTCAAATCCTAGATGAAAAAATATAAATCACATGTGAAAACAAATATAAATACCAATACAGTTTTAAAAGACAATACTATTTTCAAAACTAACAATATCTTTATCAAATAATTTATCTCAAATAACCCATCATGAATAAGTCTACTGAAGAACATTTTCCTCCTATGTGACTTTTTTTTAAGCCTAATACTATCTCCTCAGTATGAAGAAGTGTGTAAAGAGGAGAGCCAGTAGCTAGCTGCCATATGCCTCCGGATCTTTCTGGAAAGCTTTCCAATGGATTTCACCCTGCACCTGTTGGTATGAGTGGCTTATTGTTCTGGCTCTAAATGGATCCATATCAATAACTTACTCCAATTTCAATGTGTGATCAAGTAGGTGACATTAAAAAATGTTTTATTCTATTCCTGACCGCTCAGACATCGTGTTCTTCCTTTAGCTGTACTGAATACAGGCTCATAACTTGGCAAGTGTAAAAGATTTATCTATTTATTAACATTTTACTCACAATGATAAAACTCCTGAAATATGGCAGCTCATTTTCAAGAATGTCCTTGGGATGGAAAGCAGATATATTCTTTGTCACATTATATTTTCAGACCATGTAGGTCACTGTCATAAAGCAGTCACCAGAAAAGTTAAATGAAACTGCATTATGCAATAGATTTTTTCATATTTTAGATACTTATACATTTATACATATATATATATATATATATACAAAATATTGACTATAAATTTTGGCCGTAGCACTCAGGACAGTGTAGAGAGATTTGCTATGCTCTTAGAAAGGTAAACAATTGTTGAATTGGATAGAAGTGTACGTTTCACTGAAATATGACAAAATTTTTATGTCTACTTAATAAAATATTAATTTTTGTTCATTATAGCCCTAAGAAGATGATGAAAAAATGGTGGTTAAGCACAAAAAGTTTAGAAGCTATTCAGCAAAAATTTGACAGAAGAAATATTCCATGTAGAAAAGATAGCACGTGCAAAAACTTATGATGAAGAATGAACATGGTATGTTCAAGAAGCTAAAACTTTGTATTTCTGTTTTGTGTAAGAATGTACCTTGAAATTTCAAAGGTAAGAAAAAGTAATGATGGAGCAGTAAGCAAAGCCAAGATCATGGGTTTTTTAAATAACATTTTGAATAACTCTAACTTCATCCTAAGGGAAAAAGGAAACCATTAAAGATATTACACATAATGAGGAATGATGGCTACTCATTTAGGAAGTATAATTTGGCAGCAGAAGGAACCAAGGGACAAAGGTCAAGACTAAAGCCAAGAAAAAGAACACTGTCAGAGGTTATTGTAATAATTCAAGTAGAGACACGTGGGAATGTTGACCAAATAATGGCAAAAGGATGACAAGTAGCAAATGGATTTGCTGGATGTCCAGATAGTTTACTCATCACAACTTCAGAGGAGTTTAGTTGATATTTGTAATAGCAACAACAAAAATATTTAACAGGTGTGCCAGGCATGGTGGTGCATGCCTGTAATCTTAGCACTCAGTAGGCTGAGGCAGGAGGATCACCATGAGTTTGAGGCCAGCCTGGGATATGTAGTGTGTTTGAGATCAGCTTGGGCTATGTAGTGAGCTCAAGGTCAGCCTGGACTGCATAGCAAGACCCTGCCTCAAAAAAAACAAAACCAAAAATTATTCAATACTTAAATAACACTTGTTTTGTTCTGTTTTAATTTTTTTCTGCTTGCATTGAGTTATTTAAATTTAATACTCATAGAAATTGCCCAAGCTACATACTCTTTATTTTAGATGAGGAAACTGGGCAAGGAACATTTGAGTAATTTCTTCCAATTCACATAGCCAATGTGTGGGAAAGTGAAGATGTAAAACCAAGCATTTCTGTTCTGGAGTTCCAATTATTCATCATAACATGACTCTGTTGATCCAATTGACAGTTACTAAGAGTGCATTTGCATTTATGTTCCAAATACTGGGACACATGCATCATAATGATTATTTTGTTTAAATGGCTGCAGTTGTGAAGGGGAAAGAAGGCAAAGTACGACACAAATGGGTTTCTTGCTTAGTTACAAAGACAGGGAGCCAGGTGAGGAGCATAGACTGACAACAATGGATTTAATTTCAGTCAAGTCTATTTAGAATTGCCCCAGAGTCAGTCAAACACAGGGCCCAGTGGGCAGTGGAATATGTACGACGAGACACTGGGGCATTACCTGGGCTACAGATGAAAACTTCCATACTCACCAGCATGGGGAAGGCAACTGGAAGCATAAGGGTTCAAATAGAGACTCTGACAGAAAATAAACCTCGTGAACATAGAAAAATATTATCGTTAAAATGTAGACAGAGAGATGATTAGAAAGTAGGATAAGGAATAACCAGAGAGTTTTTAAAAACTCAAAAACATGAAGCCACAGAAGTCAAGATAAGAAAACTTTTCAAGAATGAAAGTGGCCAAATTACCAATGTTAAATACCACAAAAATTCTAAGAATGTTGGACCTGAAAAAAATGACTGCTTGATATAACAATACAGACACTCCTTGTTTAACCACCTACCTGTTTAATGACCATTTGGACTTATGACTACCTTTTTTGTACAGTTCAGTACATCTTATTTTAGAGCCTTGGATTTTTTTGTACAGTGCACCTTATTCATATGGTGCTGTAATTTTTGCTGATTGCACAGTACAGTACTCTAGTTTTATGTTCTGTTATACATTATAATACTCCAGGTTAGGGTTATGCAAATAAAAGCAAAATCATCAAGTTGGAGTTTCCTTTGACCATTTCTTTGTTCTGAATATTGTGATGTACATATTATGTACAATTCCTCCTTTAGCGACCAATTCAAGTAACAACCTGGTCGCAGGAAAGCACCTGGTATCTTAAACAAGGAATGTGTGCATGAGAAAACATGAATGAACTTAGTGAAGTAAGTGCAGTGGAGTAGTGAAGGCAGAAGCCAAATTCTGGTGAGTTAGGACCTCGTGGAAGGTGGTGGAGCGGTGACAGGGCCTATAGACAAGACATTCAAGGATTTTAGCTGCAAATCTGTAAAACAAAGAGTTAGGTGGTAACTGTATGGTGGGTGAGTAGATTTGTAAAGGGTGTTAGAAGATCAGTGGAACAGTATAAATAGGTCAAAAATAAAGCCTTTTTTCAATAGGCAATTGATTGTAAAGGTGCCAATACATTCAGTTGGGACAAAAAGCCCACTCAAGTAAAAAAGACAGGCATATATGTGAAAAGAAATAATTCTTAATACAAATTTCAAACTATACCAAAAAATTAACTGGAAATAGAAGATCGATCTGGAAAATAGTTGAAATTATAAGATTCTAGAAGAAATATGATATGACACTGAAAGTAAATAATCAGAAAATAAAGAATACAGTGTATAACCTGATAAAGGTAAAATGTTCATTGCCTGCCTTGCAAGCACAAGGTCCTGAGTTTGATCCCTGGTACCAAAAAAAAAAAGGTAAAATGTTCTGCTGATCATTTATTTAGTGAATGGTTAGTCTAGCAGAAAATAGTTGCAAAAATATGTACATTTCCTTGATTAAGGACTTGTATCAAAAATGATTAATTATAAGACTAAGTAATAAAATGAAAGGAAACCTAGAAAAATGGGAAAAAAATTAAGCACTTACAAAAGAAGATATATAAATGACCAATAAATACATGAAATAATACTCAAAATCACTAATGATCAAGGAAATGCAAATTCAAACCATAATTAGATACTCTTACAACCTCCAGGATGACTGAATTTTTAAAAATTGGCAATAATAAATGTTGAAGAAGATAAGAAGTAACCAGAACTCTCAAATTGTTTTTGAATATATAAAATTTTTACCTACTGTAAGAAAAAGCCTTGTCAGTTCTTTATAAAAGAAGCACACACCTAGTCTTTGAATACATTCATTGCTATGTGTTCAAAACACCCTAGGAGCAAGCAGACTAAGTGCCTGGTGAAGGCTGACTCTCAGTTTCAAAGGTAGTGGCTTCTTGATGTGTTCTCACAATGGTAGATGGACAAAAAGGTCAAGTGAACACTGGCAAAGGTCCAAAGTAATTTAATGCAGAAAATATAGATATTTTAATAAATGATACTAGAATAATTGGATATCCATAGGGAAAAATGAAATGTGATCTACAGCTTACATCTTATGCAAAAAATGATCTAGGAGTGACACAAATATTCAAATCATAACAGAAGGGAAGTGGACTTATGGTTTTGCTGTGAAAAAGAGACTTCTTTCCTCTGGCACTGTTTGTTCTTGGGCCCCCCTTACTAAGTTTACCTTTCAGCCCTTGTCCCTCAGGACATAGCCAGGTGGATTTACTAACCCGGGATCCTTCTTTCCTATATAGCCACTTGATTTAGTTCTTCCTGATCAGAAGAGGAAGTGGATCAAAAGAGCTTCATAGAATGAGACAGCTTGCTTGGGACTGAGTTGCTGGGGCTGGTTCTGCCATTGAGGTGAGTACCCTGGAATCTCAGTCTCCTGGGAAAGGAGAGTGTTGCTCTGGCTGCTTCCATTCGGGATTCCTAGCAGGCCTCCTTCCTAGTGTCAGGCTTGCCCAGGGCTCTCAGAGGCTTCCTGAGTCACCATAGAAGAGAAATGAACCTGTCTGGGATGCTTTCTGCTGTTAGGCTAGGATAAGCAAATGCCCTGTCTGGTCTCTCAATTTTTGGGCAGGGGAAATTTATGACATTCTGTTATTGTACTTTATCTCCAATCCTGGGGTCTCAAAATAGTTTGCTTTCTTATTTCTAGGGTTTACAGGAGTGCTTAGCAGGATTGAGGAAGGAGAAGCAGGTCTATCCACTGTTGTCTGGACTTTAGGTCCCATACATACTACTTAATTTTGAGAGTCATATGGTTTTGTTATGTAAAAGCTACATTTAATAACTAACAAATCTTTAGATTTTCATTTATTATTTTCTTTAATACCAAATTGTAAATCAGTGTTGAGTCCTATGATAGTATCACTTTATTCCTATAGCAAAAGTTCTCTAAGATTTGTTTTCTTTTTCTTGAATTAAAATATTACTCATATATGTTTTCATTTGTAATAAATACGTTCATTGTTGGGAACATATACATATCACAGGAGACATACTTTCAAGTTTTAAAATCCCTTCATGACCAGATCCTTGCTTTTGTCATTTCAGTGTAAATTTTTCTGGTGGCTTTTTTAGCCAGGGCATTATAGCTGCTTTTGTTTATTGAGGCCTTGTGGTAGAGTAAGATTAAGCAGCTTTGCACAAAATAAGGAAATAAAAAAGGAAAAAATGGGCATAAAACTGGCTGTTTTTATATGTAAAAACGTGTTTGTGAGGAAAAATATTATCTTTGACAAGAACAATTATAGAAGTCCTGGACTTGTTGAAAATACTGTGAACGCTTCTTTTAATAATTAGACAAAGATTGAGAGCAAAGAAAACATCCACTTTATTTGCAAAGATATATTTCTAGAAAATAATTTTCCAAGATAGCTTTTCTGAGTTCTGTGATGATAAATAATAAATAAGTTTAAAGGTATTTATAAGATGCATAGAGTTTTGGGGTTACCTCTCAAATATCATCAAGTTGTGTATTTGTGACCTGCTATCCACATATTAAATTGGGAACCATTGACCAACATATGAAGAATGAACCTTGTGTCCATTTTACAATATTTGCTGCATAATCTTACTGAGTAAATTATTCCAACTTTCATAATCTTAATAACATTGTTTTTATGACACCGTTGGTCATATGTGTGATTTATCTGATGTCACAACATTGGTTAAGAAGCTAAGAGCTAGTTGTACCTTTTTTAATGGAAACCAGTTTCAGTTACATGGCATGGCTTCCACTAGCAAATTGTGGAGGACAGTGGGAACTACTACTAATGAACATTTCTGTGCATAAACACATTCAACGAATTATTGAAACATAATTTGCCCAGGATCAAAATTTGATCAAATCATATATCTCTAGAATAATCACTGTATATATTACTCTCCAAACTTGAATCATTATGAAAATTGGTGTTTAATCCAAAATCTCTTCACCATCGGCTCTCGTTTATTTAGTCTGTCAAGAAGATTTTGTCTTTGTTCTCCTTTATGGTATCTAGAGCTAAATGGATTTTAATCTGTACATTTATTCAGAGAAAATCTAATTTACTTTTCTAATTGCTTAGGATTAGTCTATTGGCAGCCATGGAGGCCCTTAAGGAGCCATTCTTCAGCTCAGTTTAGTGTGCAGAACAAATTAGTACTTCCCAAAATAATACCAATTAAACCCATGTAAAAAGTTAGCATCTATATTAATCTCAAGAGAAAAGTTACAGTATCCTTTCAGAAGGGCTGCCACTCAAGGACAATGACTTTCAGCTTGCATAGTAATGCTGCATTTATATGATACTCTTAAATTCTCTTTTTGGTAGTTTCTGTCTACTGTTACTACTTGTATTTCTGTCTTTGCTGCTGCACACACACACACACACACACACACATTTATATATACACCACATACTTTTTCTTAATCTACAAATTTCAACACTTCATTTTGACTGTTGTACCAGATTGGAATCTAAAAGGCTTGAATTGTTTTCCCAGTTCTTTTATGTCTACTGTGTTATGTAGTTATACATAGAATTTCATTATTCAACAACTCATTTCTTCATTTGAAAAATGAAAATGCTGAACTAGATAAAGGATTAGTAAACTAAAGGATTTATTCTGTTTTGGCAAATAATGTTTTACTGGGACACAGCCATGCTCATTCATTTACAGGTTGTTTACAGTTGCATAGACAGGACATTGTCAGAGCTAAATGGATGTGACAGAAGTCCTGTGGCTCATGAGCCTGAGTAATATCGTACTTTTAGAAAAGTTTCTTGGTCCTAGACTAGATTATCAATAAGGTCCTTTTTGAATGTACATGTTTATTACTCAAAAACACTTTGATGGGAAAGAAAAACCTTAGTCAGCCTATCAAACGTGATGATAAAAGTTTTATAATCCTTAGATTTCTATTCTGAAACTTTTCCATGAATCCAAGCTACAGAGGTCAACCTGGTCTATTTAAATAGTGGAATTATTTGAAGTGACAGTCTGTTGACTGAGCAGACTGATAAGCACAGTGGTAGTCATATTTTTAGTGATCTGTTAATTTTTCCAGTGTTTCAGTCTTGTCATCTCAATTACAGGAGATATAGCCAGATCCTATGTCAATATACATTTTCTTAGGAAACTTTTTCTTGAAGTCCATATGGGGGAATTTAGAAAACATTTATACTCCTCAAATAATCAGAAATGAAATGGAAAAAATAAAAAATGAAAATATAAGTGCCTAAAATCTATAAATTAATAGGAAATAAAACACAGATGCAAAGAGGGAGACAGAGACAGACACGGACACAGAAAGATGGAAAGAGGAGAGAAAATGTGTACATTAATTGGTAGATGGTATTAACAGTGAAGACTGAAGTTTAATTAGATACCAGGGATGATGGCTGGCATTCATATCAGCTTGGTGCTTAGCAGTGTGTTTTACTTTTCTGTGACTTCCAGAGGAAGAAAATGAAAATATGTCAATTATGCGGCCACTGGGAAGTGATGAACTGTCAATTTTCAAATCAGTGAAAGACTTTAAAACTTAAGATCAGGAACTCAAATCTCACATAAGAGGCAAATTGGGAATTGCTATATCATCGTGAGGAACAAAATGCAGGCCCTGATTTATCATGAAACTTTTAGGCTAAAGAAAAAATATTCAGATGCAGAGCACAATGCACATTACAGAAGTGGACAGTTGTACTAAGACCTGGATCACCCTTCTCTTTCATATCTCATATCAGTAGAAACATTATATTGTTTATCTGAAATTTATTCAAAATTAGTTTATGTGGGAAAATTTTGATAGATTTTCGGTAAAATGGTCATAACTATTCCTCTCAGAGTATCACGTTGCTTGTCATGTGACTGTGGTCCTTTCGGTAATGTGTGAAATCTATTTCCCTATAACTCAAATCCTGGCTGGCCTCTGACCTGGGTTGCTAACTGAATTCCATGGAACTGACCTGTACCAGCTTGGACAGACCCCATGTAACCTTGCAGGCTTCCCCCTTTCACTCTTTCAAAGAGGGTACCTGTAGCCTTCCCTTCGCAATACTGTAAACGCCCTGTGTAGACATGTCCATACTGGAACGGGTGTGGCCTGTTGTACTCAGTGGAACGCAGCATTGGTGGCAATGTCTGACCCTTGAATCCGGTCGGAAGCCCGTGGCCGTACGTCTGCAGTACTGATACGCGGAAGCCAGTTGCCGGCTTATGAGGATGCTCCAGCAATATTAGAGAGTGCTCAGCATGGACGGAAACCACTCTGCAAGTGCCACCTTGCTTGCCAGTTCATGTGGCTGAACTACCTTAGAAGAAGATTTTCAACCCCTAGGCAAGCTCATGGGTGACTGAAGCAGCAGAGAGCATCAGAGTGTAGCCCTGTGGGATGAGCCAGAGCTGCCCATTGAGCTGGTTCTGAATTCCTGCCCCAGAGAAGCTTTTATTATTGTTTTTTATGTTTGTTATACTGCAATTTTAGTTGCTCTAGGAACTGTGGCCCATTGGTGGTGGGAGACGTAGTATATTTAGGTACAGTGAATTTAAACAACTCTGTTGTGGGAAAAAATAAATTCTACCCCTGCTATGTGCAAATTCTGACTCAATATTTTTGCAAACTACTGCCCCTATTTTTTTTCAATCCCCAACTTTGTTAGATTATGCTAATTATAATTCAATGAAGCCAGTTAATTTTATTATATTAATATTTGTGGTTTATATCTCTCTGTATCTCCCTTATTGTTTATCAGCTTTTATCTTTACACCTAGATTTTAAAAGAGGTGTTTTGGACAGCTAAAATTCTTGTGGTCTATGGATTCTTAAAATTTGCAAGTTTTTAGAGTATAACAATGTTAATGTTTTAAAAACATAGTCATATGCTTTAGATTTCTTTTGATCCTGGACTTTTTAGTTCACTATTGATCTCTTTGTAGTTTAAGAAGGAAGACTTAAGAAAAGAATTGTTACATGGTCAAAACAATTTAAATCTTTTTTATTTTATTTTTTGAATGGTAGGGAATAAAATCACTGATTTGACAATTAAGTCAAAATTTTTAAAGGATTCTAAAGAGATTGTTCCTATGTTCTCTAGTGTTTCAGTGCCATTAGAGAAATTGGATGAAATTTAATACTTATGGCAAGCTGCCCAATGATCATTATTTTTACTACTTTTAAAATAATAGTATTTGCTTCAGCATTATATACACTAAAATTGAGACAATTAGCATGGTCTTTTACAAGGATAACAAACAAACTTGTATACTTTTCACATTTTTAAGTGGAAAAAATAACATTTGCGTTTACCATATGTCGTGTGTTTGGTATATGAGATAGGTATCCACTGTTTAGATGGAAAAATTGAGGCAAGATAAGTGTTCTGATGAAGCAAAAAAGTAAGTGTTCCAAAATAGTAGCTAGGGTTGTAGAAAGACTGCTTTTCTAATGCTAGGCATATTCAACTGATGTGTTTTATCTGCACTGTCAATTCTGAAGAACACATATGTTGTACTTGCCTTTTCTTGGAACTTTTTATTTTTTACACAGATACAAGTTTTCAATAGCAGTGGCTTTCCTTCCGCCTGAGGAAGTCCCTTGAACATTTCTTGTAATATGAGTTAGTGGTTGCCAAATTCCATAGTGACAAACTCTGCCACCTCATGTTTGAAATTGTTTATATTTTACTTTGATGTATAGAAGTTATTTTTGCTTGGTATAAAATTCTAAGGTTTTTTTTTTTTTAGCATTTTGAAGATGTCACTGTATTAAATTCTATCATGCAGTAATTCTTATCTTTGCTTGTTCTATGCCTAATGTCGTTTTTAAAATCTCTTGCTTCACTAAAGATTTTCTCTTTATCATTAGTTATCAGCAATTTTGTTGAGATTTAGCTTGGTGCAGTTTCCTATATGTCTGTTTCGCTGAGGGTTTCTTCAGTCTCTTAGATATGTTTATAGCTTTCCTTATTATGAGGAAAAGTTTGGCCATTAATTTTTCAAATAATTGTTTTATATCCACTTTTCTCTTTCTCTTTTCCTCTTGGGCTCCAAATGATGCTTTGACAATTTATTTCCATCCTTCTTTTCTATGTGAGTCACTTTAGATTTTTTTTTTCTATTTAACCTGTTTTTTTCATGAAGCATCTAATTTGCAATCAGTTTCATCCAGTGATATTTTCATTTATGTTTTTCATCTCTATAAGTTCCATCTGGCAATTATTTCATATCCTAGTTTTCTTTTCTTATTTTTCTTGTTTTCCTTTTCATCAATGAACATATTGGGAATATTTATAATAGTTATTTTAAATAAATTGGTTTGTCAGTTTCACCATATTTCTATCAACAGGGTTTTTTTCCTGGGTGTCAGTCATTTCTACCTCTGGCGATGAGGAAGTAAGAACCTTTTGTAATGAGCATTTGCTACCCAGGAGAGAGGGAGAGAGAAGAGAAAAGAGAGTATGCTGGCTATGGAAATGTACTATTAAACTAAGAAAATGCCCTGTATCAAAACTTTTTAATCTTGTTCTTTATTTGAAATTATAAAGAAGTGGCCTGAAATCATCAAACACTTGAAAAAATCCAAAAATTTAAAGATGTATCAAAATCAAAATTCAGACAAATTTAGCACCCAAGGGAGAAGAACTAAATTACAAAAAGAAAACGAAATAAATAAGAAAACATCTGAACATATAAACTTAAATATCTCTAGAGGATTTCTTTATAATAATTCAATAGTAATGAAAACAGTTAAAACCCAGCCTAGTACATAGGGTAGGAAACCATTTAACTATAGAAGTTGGAAGCAACTGAATAAGGAAAATCTTTCAATGGATTGGTGGAACAATAAGGCGATGCAGGGAAGAAGATTAGCAATTGGAGAGATTGAATTGTTTCTTCCTCAGATGTACTAAAAGGAGAAAACGATGGACAACATGGAAAAATGAGGATAAAAAATAAAGTTAAGAGTTTGACCATTTGTTCATGACTTCCAACAAATGTCTAGGTGGAAGGAAATCATATTGAATAGAAAGAATACAGTAAGAATGAAAGACAAGTACCTCTGAGCTGAGATAGAAACAAGAGGTAATTAGAAGCTTGAAAAAGAAAAACATCCAGCATAGCCTGACAAAATGTTAAAATACAAAGGGAAGATTTAGGCAATAAGCATTTAAAATGTAAAGAGGAAAAAACAATCAAAAGGTAAAGACAGTGGCATAATTGAGAGACACAGTGAGGATTGTAATAAGTGCAGAATGGCAATTGAAGGAGAAATGGCCTAGGGGTTCAAACGAGGAGGTTGGCTGGGGTCCTGTTTAGCCATGTGACTTAAACATGAGTGCAATTTTAATATGAGAAGGACAATAGGATGTTAAAAAGTCTGAGTTATGATTTGATTCACATTTAAAACTGGCAACCTGAGGAGGAGGAACAAAAGCAAGGTCCAGAGAGCAGTGGGAAGCTGATGTAGAGATCCAGTGAAGAACCCGGGTTGAGTCAAACAGTGGGATGAGCAGTAGGGTTCTCATCTATTATCTGTCCTGTGTTTGTGTTTGCCTGTTGGCTCTTCCTCCTTTCTCTTTCTGTACCTCTCTTTCCATCCTCTCTTCTTTCTCCTCTGTCTCTTCTCTTTTCTCTACTAGGGGCATATAAACTGTGTCATGGTGGCCACACAGAAATATTTCCAAAATTCACATCCTTCTCAGTGGGGCCCGAGAGATCTTTGCAGCAATAATACTGATTGGTAACAGCACTAACTGTCGCAGACAGTTGCTTTGCAAAGAGTCAGAGATTTATTTCATCCTATTTATACTACTTTGGGGTATATTTGGAGTTTCAAGGGGGATGTGCCTTCTTTCAGATATATCATTTATAATCCATCATATGTGCTGCAGTGGGAAGCCTCGTCTGCATTTGTTGTGTGTTCAATGGCTTGTCAAAACGAGCTGACCTAAGAGACATCCACAATATTTGCAGAAGTACTTGTTATGCTCTAAAGCATTTTCAAATAACAGTTTTCAGTCTCAGTGTAGAATTGGAAATGTACTGAAATGTTTAAAATTTTCTCTTCTATAGGGATTTTGCTATTTGATAGGAAATAGTTGTTCTGTAGGCACAAATCTGAGAGTAAATATTTGAAAGGAAACTATAAGCCTGGTTTGCTAAGATGTATGAAGGAAGCAGTTCAGGTTATAAAACTATTAATTTACACTGTGTATCCTAAACTAATTTCTTATATTACATAGGAAAAAGGATTTGACTATCCCATTCCCTGAGAAAAATTAAAGGAAAATGTAGGGTTTCACCCATAACTGAATGTAGAAGTTAACACTTTGTTAGTACTTGGTATACTTAACATTTTGGGAACATATCACATTTTGTCAGTTCATATTTGATGCACTCGTGGAAGGCCAGTGTGCCAATATGGCCAAGAGCTGAGTAAGGCTGCCACAAAATTACAGTGCTGCTATTAATAACTCCACCAGGTTATAGCTCGGTTTGCTTTTATGAATTTCTCAACAGATCTGGATTTCTTCTTTTGAGAAGAGGATTACTGTATGGGTTAAATTATTAGATATTAATTATAAATAATTATGTTTATTAGTATATTAGTATTAATATGTGACAGTAGATGACAGTACAAATATATTCATTTGAGAAACTTATCACATAGGAAGTATCACTTGTCAACAATCCTGAGAGTGGAAGATAAATACAGTGCTCTGTGTCTTCTAACTAATCTAGAAATAGTGGAAAATACTTGTGATAGTTTTAATTCCAGATATCCATTTACTATTTTTGAGTCTATACCTGACTAGTCTAAGTTGTATGTCTTAATTACAAAGTAGCTATGAAAACAATGCTTCCTATAGTAGCAAATATTGATTATCAACTCAATATAAAAGAGTGATTGATAAATTTGTTTTGGGTCTGCTATAAAGCCATTCAGTCTGTTCTTATCACTTGTCACTCTAAAAATTGCCCCAGTTTTGATGCCGAATAGCATGGTCACCAGAACTCTTAAATCTTTCTTGCTGGTTTTGTATCCAGTCTCCTCAGCTGGCCTAAATGACTCAGAGAAGGCAATTCTGCCTGCATCTCTGGGGTGGGTTCTGTTGTGTCTCACTGATTTAAGAACTCGTGCTATGCCTTATCTAATTAGCAGCTGTCATTCTCCCCAGGACTCTCTATACTCTAGGGTAGACACACACTCTATGATGTCCAACTCAAAGTAGAATGAAATGTTTGCTTCATGGTTGGGGAAGTAAGGCGGTCTCTTCTTTAAAAAGCATCAGGGAGAAATATTTTCTCAATAGCTAATGGGAGTTATCTTGCAATGATGAAGATAGGTAGCTTGAAGTTAAGGCTGACTCAGAGAGAGACAAAGTAAGAAAATGACTCTCTGTTCATAACATACCAGAGGACAATCTACCTTCATGTGGTCTGCTCTTAAAGCTAGTAAATGCCTTTATTATTCATGCCAGTCTGAGGCACTATTTTAAAAAATTAATTGCAGCTAAAATTTATGTAACAGATACAAATTCTCTTATCATATAAGAGATTGTGTTTTTCCTAATGATTAAGTAAGATTATTCACTCAAAATATTTAGTGCAAGTCTGAGAATAGTAAACTATCAGCAAATAATTTACTTACTTTTAATATATATGGGAGAATGCTGCCATAAAGGATCTGGGTACAAATGCTCATTCATAAACAGGTTTGGAATTTGGATAACATTCTCCTTAAAATCAAGTACAGTGTAGTGTATGTTATTTAGCCACACCACACAGGCTGTCCCTTGAACGGAAGTAACGTGAAGTTGGACATCATCTTGACCCATATAAATGCCTGCATTGGACACCTGTTTGTGTAGGGGGTAAAGTCCAGGAATGCAGCCATCCCCTTCCAGGAATAACACTCTGAATACTGGGGGAGAGAATCTATTCCTCTCTATGCTTAATTCATGTATTCTGGACAGCAGTCCCCCCCACCCCATTCTCCCAAGATGAAATGAAGCCCAGTTGGAGTTAGAACATAATTTTCAACCTGGCTGGGCATAAACATGTAACTCTGATATGCCTGAAGAACCAGCCAGAGATAGTGTCATAAAACTTCTGCTGAAGGCACTGGTGTGTTCTCCATGCTGTGCTGGAATTTGTGATCATGTGTGGCTAGTGTCGCTCCCACCATGAAGAACTTTGTGTTTCCTTTCACTTATTTCATTATCTCAGCCAAGAATATTTATTTATCTCCTTCTTTCTGTCTGCTTTGCTACAATCACATTTTCAGGGCTTTATAACACTTCTATATAATTATTTCATAGAAAATATAATTTTTTGTGGTGCATATCACATACCCTAGGTCCAGTACTGGGATAGATGAGTAAATACAACATAGTCCTGTCCTTGAGGAACTCTGATGAAAAGATTACAAACCATGTTTTGTAATTAAAATAGCATTGCTTCTGAATATTTTCATTACTGATTTTGCAAAATTAGTCCTCATATAAATGATCCCCTTTTACAATGCATACAGAAAGAGTTGCATGCATGTAGTTATGTAGATATAGATCTAAGTTGATAAAGATGTCGGTTATGGCTTAGATCTAAAATGTCCTCCCAGAGTCTTATGGATTCAGAGGCAGGGCTTTTGAAATGTGAGTGGACCATGGGGCACTCTAAATGGAGTCATCCATGCTTGAGTTCATTACTGATTGTGCTGTTTGGAGGTGGGGCCTGGTCAGAGAAGGCAGGTCACTGATGATGTGACCTGGATAGGTGTAGTCTTGTTCCCAGTTCCTCTTTTCCTCTCCATCTCTCTTCTTCCTTGCTGCCACATAGTGAACAGCTTTCTTCTATCGTTTTGTTTGGCCAGCTGCAAAAGGACTGAATCCACTGAAACTGTGAACCAAATTAAGCCTGTCTGTCTTAAGTTTTGGGTGCCTCGTATTTTGCTCCAGCTGTGGAAAAGTGACTAATACAATATTCATATCAATGTATATCTACGTCTATGTTATCTATATGTAGGCTGTAGTAAAAGTTATGAATTTAGTAAAAGAATTATAGAATGATTTGAAAAGCTTGTGTTAAACTCAGCCTTTCTTCTAGTTTCTCACATAGTATAACTAGTACAGAAGTAAATGAGAAAATTTTCAGGTTTCTAAGTCTAAAGATGAAAATCAGGCTATCCAGCTCCAAGAAAATGAGGAATGAGTCACCAGCAGAAAAAAGGAGTCTTGTAGGGATTTTCTCAGTAAAAAGGACTTAAATCTAGGCATAAATTCACCAGGTTTCAAACTTATGAAGACATTGACAATTAGCCTAAAGTTACAATGATGAATTAGCACTGATAAAAACAAAGAAAACCAAAATAGCAAAAGAATCCAAAACTTCTCTTTTCATTAACTTAATTTCCCATATACTGCTAGAGCATGACAATCAGAGTATCATTGGCAGAAGAGAGAATCTGAATCTGTTCTGAGCTATCATAACTGAATTCCCGACAACACTGGAGTGAGAGAATAATCAGATGTTATGGGGTGGGCCCAGAAGATTTGCAAGCCAAGCTCAACCCTTCAGAAATGTTAATTTTCATAGGAAGAATAGCAGGATTGTTTTATTTTTAGGAGGAGAGTGAGTGGTAGTCTTTTCTGATTTTAAATATATAAGGTAGGGTGTCATATATCTCTGAACTCTCAATGGAAATGAGCTCTTGATTGGGCTGTGACTGCCCTGCCTACAGTAGAGAGGACTGCTGAAGGATAAGAAAATGACATGAATTAATGCTGGAGATCTTGCCAGAGGGAAGGCAGAGAGGGAGAAAGAGATGATTTGATTATATATTCAGGGATGACAGGTAAACTTCCAAAAGTACAGAGGTTCAGTTCAGAAATCCATCTCAACATTTAACTGTTCATTTGAGGCTTTGCCAAGCACAAGGAAATATATTCTGCTTCAGAAACTATTGACGATCTTTCAAGATGAGTGTGCCCCACCAGCAGGCCTCTTCTTCCTGCATTTCTCCTCATTCTGTCATTTAAGAACAAAGGGCCACCAAAATTGTGTATTATCACTAGAATTTTCCTTTATTACATATTTTATTATTGCCACTACCTTTAGGAGTTTAAAGATGTAGTGGAATCTTACTACATAAAGAATATTACTACTCTTAAAACTTATTCTCTGTCCTAAATTCGTGGAATTACAACATAAAGGGAAGGAGAAAGTCACAATATCAATATCCTATTTTTCCATTAATTTTGTGGAAGTTCTTTATTGATTTATTTGTTTTAAAAATGCTTGAGAAGTTAGTAATTAAGTCATCTCCTTTTGACTAGTTGTTTGGCTCTGGTGCCTAATTATAGTCAAAGAATGCACTTTTATTATTGTGGTTTGACAGTATAAATTAATTTTCACATCACAGGCTACATAATTCTCAGCACTGCCAGGCATTCAGTTACAGTCACTATCTGTAACTGTCACATGGCTTGGCAGATTAAAAAAAAACAGAGCAAAACAAAACACATATGCACAATCTACACACAAAATAAATCCTGATGAAAACAGGCCTAATTCTGTCTGCTGCCAAAATTAATAATTATCTGAACATGCTCACAGCATCAAATGTGATCTGCAGACCAGCAACCTATTACAGGGAAGCTTGTTATAATTAGGAACTGTCAGGGTCCAACACAAATATAACTCCTGAGAATCTATTAGAGCAAGGTTGTAGGTGAATCTTGTGGTCGTTATGAGGTATTGCATGCAACATTGTTACTTTTTCTTGATAATTATGTTTTTTTGGTACATCTTAAAGTGTTTAAGAGTAAAAGCTAGTATTTTTAAACTCAATATTAAACTATCTTACTTTGTATAATTACTAGACAATATATTTATATTGCCTATTTATGAATAAAAATAATATTCATGAATTTATAAAGATTGAAGTAAAAATTTTTATAATCTTATAGCTTGAAGATTATTTTAAAATTCTTTTTATTTTTTGAAGATTATTTCTTTTTTACTTTAATTAGCGTATTGTGTAGTATGTACTGTAATGATTACATTTATCTTTGAGAGCTGGTACATGTGTAAAACACATCCTTAATTCTCTTTACTTACCCTTCCCCTCCTTTTTCTTCCCCCTCCCTCCATCTCTAACTCACCTTCCCATGCAGATGATTTATTTTAGCAGTATAGAGTGAATAATGAAAAGAATAACTGTATTTTCACCACACAAATAAAATAAAATATAATTCAATCATTTGATATGTCTATATTAGGAGAAATCAAACCTTCATTCATAAAAGTTAGAGTATGGTTCAATGATGAAAGTCATTATATTGTATACCTAAAATGTACCAATAAAATTAATTTTAAAAAATTAAGGTATGGTTTAACGTTTTAAAAAAACTGTAAGCCTATTAACACTATTTTAAATGAAATGTCAATAAAGAAGGCATTGGAGACTGTAAGGAGGGTGGGTAAGGTCTGATCCTTTGAGTATCTGTGCTCAAGCAGCATGCACATTCTACTCACACACCAGTTTCTCTCTGTCTTCTCCAGTACAGGACCCTTGCTGATCCCTGACTCTCTTAAAGTACTAATGCTCAGCACAGGCAGAAAACACAAAGAGAAAGCCTATTAAGAGACAGTATAGTAAAGCGTAAGGTAACAAAAGCAAAGATCAAATGTCAAAAATACACAGTGTTTACGAGGAATGGAATAATACTATTTCACATGGTAATAGAAATAAAAAGCAGATGGATATTCTAGTTGACAAAATATATAAAATAGATGAACATATTTAATTTAAATACAAATGATCAATAAACACATAAAAATCATTTTTATCTTAAAATAATCCAGTAAATGCAATACCATTTTCATGTATTAGTTGAAAGAGATATAAAAGGATAAAGTAGAATGTTTGAGGAAATATAACTCTCATACATTTATAATTATTTGGAAATTGGTACAATTCTAAAGTGTAATTGGGTGATACACATCAAACTTTGTATAAAGGTGTACATATTTATTCAGATTTGATTTCTAAAATTTATTCTATAAGAATGATTATAGTTTGTGAAAATTTTATTAAAATGTGCATTAAAGCAGCTTTCATGATACACAAAGAACAACATAGATATCCAACAACTTAAGATTTGTTAGATTACAATAGAGACACAATGGATTAATGAAAAATGATTCATTTTTGTGTGAAAATATATATCATTTTGCAATGATTTCTGCTTTGCAACTTTGAAATTTGATATTCAGATTACAAGTAAGTTTTCTAGCCACCTATTCTCTTGCCAGTGGTGAAAATGTAGTGGTGACTATGTTAAACGTTAGAGAGAGAGGAGGGAGAAATCTCATTTCACGATGCCGTTGGAAATGCGCTTCACACACTCAGTGGCTCTGAGGCTGGGGCCTGGATAAAAATGGACGCAGGTCAGCTATCTCCATTTGTGTTCTTTCACAGGGAGCACTACATACTCATGGTCAAACCTCACAATGTGCTCACTGGCAGGGGCTCTAGGGAAGGTTGTCCTCCTTTTCCATCTCTTCTTGTATTAGCAATCGTTTCACTTTGTTTATGTACACAGAGGGTATCATTATCACCAACAATGCTAAATCTATGTATCCACAATAATCTTCAGTAGCCTAAGTATCTACATAAGTAATACACAGGTATTTATGCATGTATCTATCATCCATTGTATCTGATGGATTTAATATTTTGCTTTATCACTTGTTACTTCCTTCATTGTCCTCAAGTTAGGTCACAAATCTAAGAAATGAGAGATGGATGTGTTCATAGTTAAAGTGGGAGTTTCAGGTGTATCAGTCTAGTAGAAAAAACACGATGTTTACTTCATAAAATCACACATCAGGAGTTCAATGGAATGGAGGTTTTTAATGGGAATTTGTGAGACTATGTTTTCTAACAGGTGAACTTCCAAGAGAATGTGTAAGAGAGGTGAGTGTGACAGAAACTGTTGGAGGATGAGGAGGGGAAAGTGGCATCTCACAGCTATTTTTTTTTCTAAATTCTTTTATTGGTACATTTTAGGTATACAACACAATTACATTTCTCATTGGGAATTGTACCTTTACATAATGTATCTTGGTTCTTATTTTT
>NW_004624757.1:23878763-23951218 GCF_000247695.1 Heterocephalus glaber
TCCATCAATTTTGAAAGATAGTTTTGCAGGGTACATCAATCTGGGTTGGAGGCTGTTTTTTTTAGGGCTTGGAATATGTCACTCCAAGCTCTTCTTGCCTTGATGGTTTGTGTTAAGAAGTGTGCTGTGATTCTGATGGGCTTTCCTTTGTATTTGATTTGTTTCTTTTCTCTAACTTCTTGTAGACCTTTGTTCTTCTGTTGAGTTTCTGGAATCTTAATAATTATATGCATATGTTTAGATTTTTTTTGATCAAGGCTATTTGGAGTCCTATATGCCTCACTTATGTGTATGTCAAGTTTTTTTCCCATGCTTGGGAAGTTTTCTGCCATTACTTCTGTGAAGAGTTTATTTTTTATGTCATCTGCAGTCTCTCCTGTTTCTTCATTGACTCCAATCAGTCTTATGTTATTCTTCTTTACATCATCTAACAGCTGCTGGATTGATTTCTTGTGTTTCCTTATAATTTTGAAGCAATTTTTCTTTTCCTGGTCATTAATTGCAACCTTATTGTCTATATCTGAAATTCTGTCCTCACATTGACTCTTTGTGCTGTGTAGACTTTCAATGGAGATTTTCATCTCTTGGAAATCTATTTGCATCTGTTTTATGAATTCCATTTTTTTCCTATGTTGGGATTCCATCATGTCCCTCAGCTCCTCTCTGGATTTATTAATCATGTCTTGCACTAGTTATGTCTTGCACTAGGAGCACAATCTCTGCTGTTATCTGAGAAATTATTTCTGATTTCTCTTTTTCTAGATCCCCTTTTGTTGCCAGTTCAGTGGGTCCAGATGGTTAAGTATCAGAGTGTTCCATCTCATTTCCCTTTGGGGTTGCTGTAGGTGATCTGGAAGTTTGGTTTTGAGACTTATTTACTTGTTTTCTCATTTCAATTGGAGGGGGTTGGGGGGGTGCTGTTGGTGCCCATGAGGATCACCTCCTCTGAGCTTGGAGAGGTGGGACAGGGGCCAGGAGTGGCGGTAGGGATTGTGGCCCAGAAGCCCATTCCTCTGGGCTGGGAGCAGCGGGAGGGATGGTGGCCAGGAAGCCCCTTCCTCTGGACCAGGAGCAATGGGACGGCAGCTCACAAGCCCCTACTCTGGGCCGGGAGCAGTGGGACCCAGTACTGTGGTCTCACAGCTATGTTTAATGCTTGCTGATCTGCAGAAACATGTCGTGTCCTACTTTGCTGTTAACAGAAGGATGTATAGGAAAGTGTTTGATAAAAATATGACCTGTGATTAGGGATAGACTTAGGCAATCCATAATGAAAACGTAAGAAAAGAAATCAGTGAAGAAAGTTGTGTCTGTACACTTTTACTATGGGGCTAGACAAGTGGGAATGAATGTCAGTGTGTCAAATTGTGTCACCTGTAAGACACTGCATGAGTCCCTCCTGCCTGGGTGAGGGGAACCAGCAGACAGGGGCACTAGCTATGGGTAATTCCAAGGAAGCAGAGCACATCTCCTGCACCAGGGAGCTTATTAAACATGGGGAGCCCTCCCTTCCCTGAAGGTCACGTGGAACCCTCTCAAACTCTTTCCAGGACATAGTCAAAAGTCACAACTACTCACCAGCTAAGGAAATAGGCTGGAAACTTTCCCACTCTGGTCTTTCATTCCCTTACTTGAGCCTACAAAGGAAAGGGACAGATGGAGTATAACACTGACCAAGTACTCTTTTCTGCACTGCTGGCCATCAAGCCACTACCTATTTCAGAGGTGAAATGCAGGAAAAGTCTTTGATTTAGTTGTAATACTAAATTTTTTTCTTTAGATTAGACTGAATTTATGAATATCTGAAAATGAAATTATTTTAATACTCTTCTAAGATGTGAAAATTACTAAAAGTCTGTAGGATCATCCAGAATTGTATCTACAGAAAGAAAAGAAGATCCAAAAAAATCATGTTTGAGGACATTAATATCAGAGAAAAAGAGACGTATCTTGACTGCAGAATAAGGAGTTCAGTCACCTCCAAAATTTGCCTCATACATACATTAAATATAGGGTCATTCACTTGCAAATATGCTGTATATAAATTACCTTGTTTTTAAACTGAAGCATGATGAAATCTCCAAATATATCATATATAACTGAATGCAAAATAAGGCATTTTCTGTCACATATAAATTTCAGGAACTTCAAACACATTAATCCATCAACAAATAGGTATTGCACATTTATTCATTCATTCAAATATATGTTGAGTACTGCAAATAGGCACCGGGGCTATAAATATGAGTCTGGAAAATCTTACATATCATATTTCAAATAAGCTTTAATACAAAAAACATGTTTGAGCATTTTCCATTTGTTAAATACTGCATTAGTTGTTTAAAAAGGTAAAGATTATTAAAATGCTCTTGCTAACCTCTCTACTGAGTAAGACATGGAATTAGACTTAACTCTAACAAAAGTGGAAGAGTATAGATTTGCTAAGAGTAATACAGATGAAGAGACACAGTTGCAAAAGAAGAATCATGAGAAAGTTATTTCGAGGAATTGAAAAAGATCAGATGTTAGATGAATGTTGCAATCCTGAAAATTGCATTGTTTAAGCCACTCCTCCCACCTAAAATACTGAATCAATATTTATCAATAAGACTTTCCAGACTTGTACCATCTCTAACTATCCAGAATAATAGATCCATTTACAGGTCTTTCTGATAGCTATGGACTGTCCATTCTATCTTACATCTTCCTAAATACTTTCCTGTTAGGACATACTGACTCCTTTGTAGACAGGAGGAAATCAGGACTATTTCTGTTTTTCCTTTCTCCACTCCACAGAAAAATTGATCACACGTTTGCTCTGTCATCATCCTCTGCAATCTTATGCACCCCCTTTGAACATTAGGATCCAATGTCACAACAGTGGAGAGGTAGAGGATCTAAAGTCAGAAATTTGAGATTTGCATCATAGGTCTGCTACTTAATCCTCTTGTGAGTGCTTTTATTTAACATCTCCAGACATGATTTTATTCATCATGGGTAGTTCTATAACAGCTGTTATGAATATAAAGTATAATTTTGGAAAATGTTCTATAGATGAGAATATACAAGTCACAACATGTATAAATATTCTAAAATATTCAGAATTACATTGATCACTTTTCTATATTCCCCAACAACACTTTGCATTTAGGTATATTGTAGAAATTGTTGCTTTTGTAGTATGGTTATAATATACTTCTCCCTCAGTAGGTAACAGATTCTAAAGAGGACTAGGTGCTTTCATTCATTTTTGTAACCATGATCCATAGTGGATGCAAGGGGATTAATTGAGGAGGGTGTTTGAGGTTAGTGGGATAAAGTTAAGATTGTTTAAATCACAGATATATTAATGAGGGGCCTAAAATAAATTGGAATATAAAATTTAACACTAATGTATAAGTAGTGGTGTTTCAAGAATATAAATAAATCTCTTTATTGACAGTGATGTTTAAGAAACTTAGGAAAAATGAATAACCATTAAACAAATATCATATGGTATATTCAATCTTGTAAACATGATATTAAATGTGTGCATAAAAATGAACGCATTGTTACTCTTCTTCTCATATATCGAGAGGCTGGATTTCTAATGTGTTTCAATGACCTTAGTATTTGATTTACCTCCTGTGTGTTGCTCCCTCCATCCACCGTAGTGACAAACCCTCTTTGGTCCCTCTCATAGGAGACTAAAGATGAAATCATACATATGAAAGCTTTGAGGTATTTTCAGAAAGGTCTTCTAATTTTCAATTCTATACTCTTTCCACATCAGTGACATTTGAGTGATTGTTTTAATTTGTGTTTCCTTGAGGGCACTGGCCCATGGGTAACACTGACAGAGCAGATTTGTTTTCTGCATGGGTTCTCCCTGGTTTAGGCAAAGCTGTGCACTGGGTGCCAGACCCACACTGCCATGTGTGTGTCACAGCATGGGAAGGGCTGTGGTTCTCCCAGTGAGGGATTTCGTCAGCTGCCTTTACAATGAACAATGCTCTGATTGAAACACCTTCTCCAAACACTTGTTCCTATTCTCTGCCTCACTGCCATCATGGCTACCCCTGTTAGCATCTAGTATAGCAACTACTCACAGTGGTTTCTCCAAGACTACCCCAGATAAGAGCTATTCGCCTCTGTGGACAGGTGCCACTAGTACCCACCCCCAAAATCTGCTCTTCCAGGTTGACTGCAGCCTTTGCCCTTAACTTCCAGGTTGTACTGTGAGGAAGAACAGCAGGGCCTCCTTTAATGAGATGTCACTTCTTGAGCCCTGTTTATTTCAGCTACTTATTAACACTGCTTTAGGATCCCTTTAATCATGCAGCCAAAATAATTTCAAAGGTCTCTCATTCTGTTGGTTTTATTGACCTCTTTCTTTTTTTCTCTTGTTCTGTTCATTTCTGCCTCTTGACCCTCCAAAGTTAGTGGGGTTCCTGTGTCTTGGAATCCTTCCTCGAATTTCTGCTGAGGACTGGCTATTCCATGAGGAAGGTGTTGCAGACTCAGCCTGGTGTACTTCGAAAATTTGCACTGAAGCCAGTAACAATATCTGGCACTTTGATAGCAAACATATTCTTTTATTTTTGTGCAGAAATGGTGAGGAGTGTGTAGAGAGCATACAAAGTTTGTCCTCAAGCTTCTACCTCCTTCCCATAGACAAGTATTGACATTTGGAAAATTGAGCACTCTTGTGAATTCTCTTCCTTTTCAATGTGTCGAGAAGATTGCCTTTAATAGCATGTGCTACCTTTGCAGAACGCATCTAAGGGTTTAGGGACTCCTTGTTGCTAAGGCAAACCTCCCTTGTGTTTTCAACATAAAACTCACTTGGAACTGCACAATTCTCAGATTTAAGGATAAACGTAATCAACCTCTTAGGTACAGTTACTTCTCCTTCGGCTGCCTGATGGGGCCCTTTATAATTCTTGCAAATGTTCTTTAATTTACTCAAGATGAGAAAAGCTCCTTTTTCTCAATTTTTTGTTACTTCAGAAATATATTAGAAAGGAGTTTTTCTTTTATGTTGTAATAAATATCGAGCAAGCTTAAACGTACCTTAGGAAAAGTCTCAGGCTGTTTAATAATACAGAGCAGCTATCTCTGGTCACATATCCAGAGGATCCTCACAAGGAGGAAAGAATTTTTTTTAATTATGGAAGGGATTTTTTGAAAGTAGAAAATATCTTTTCTAATTTCTCTCACCCTTCCATTTGACAGAACTTTTAGAAAAATTAATGGAATATGTCCTGCAAATTACTTGTGTTCCTTAGAAAGGTGCTACGCTAATGTAAAGTAACACTGTAAGGAACCATTTTATTAAGTCAGGTAATTATTTGAAGGACTGTGCAACTTTAACCTATAGTGATTAAAATATTTGTTGAAAATCTGAAATGATTAATGTCCAATTCTGAATGAGAATCTTCACTGTTAATAGCCACAGAAAGTGTCATCAAACAATATCCTTTTGTGCTGAGTT
Source organism: Heterocephalus glaber (assembly GCF_000247695.1). The sequence goes on from NW_004624757.1 coordinate 23,884,237, forward strand.
AAGCATCTTATAAACCTAATCAGAGTCATTTTCTCATAGGAGAAAATATAAAATAGTTTGCTTTAGGCAGTACTGAAGCATTTCCAAGGAGAGCTTCTATTTTTCTTTACAATTCACAAAGGTGTTTTACTATGAGGCCCAGTCCATAGCCCGATTAACCAGCTTTTCAGTGTCATAAATGTAAGGTTACCTTGGGCTAATTTTCTTCTGGGTCTACCTGATCTGCCAGCTTTTTGTCACTCTTCTTGAAACTGACAGCAAGATGACTGATTACAACCAACTGCCAGGCCAGTTTTGGAATGCATGACCTTTTCTGGAATCAAGTTAGAAATTCAGAGGACATGAAGAAATCACTGTAAATTAATAAAAGAAAAGAGTTTAACACCTACTGACCAGTTGAGTAAGTCATCATCATGTTCACTTACTCCTAAAAATCATTTGTAATGGATATTCTTTCAATTACAGAGAAAATTAACTATCTCACAAGAACCAAATTAAGAAGTCCAGGGCAATGAGCTGGGAAGGTCTTTATGGAAGATATGGCCACCTGATGAGTGACAATTTCACATTTAATTACAATGGTGTATAATTTATAACTCTCCTTCTCTTCTTTCACATTATGCCGAGTTGGTAGAGTGTCCAGCTGAGCAAGTTATTTGCTGGGAAAGGCCTCTACACAAGACAATCTTATCATATCTCTGTGATACAGACAAGGCATTTAGCCAGTAGTACCAGCTTTTATTTGGACTGACAGGACATGTGTCTCATATGCTTTTTCACCTACAGCTCCATCCCTGAGTCGCTGATTACAGCATAGCCTTGAGGCTGGAAAGAAAGATAACTATGTACAGAGTGTGTCTTAATATCTTCTCCACTTAACTCATCTGGAACATATTTTGAATCCTGGTGAAATAGGATCAGAAGATAATGCAGTATAAGAAATAAAAATTATTAGTTTTCAGGGATATAATTTGTAGGAATACATAGGATTTGTGGATTTTCCAAAGGGAAAGGCAGTGAATGTGGCTGATGTCACATAGCTGTATTTTGTGTTCTCACTATAATGAGAAATATTAGGGAGTCAGATTTGATACATCTAGAAGAACTTACTTCTGATACCTAGGTTCAAGTTACCCTTTAACAAATGGCAGTGACTCTGGAAAGAGACCAGTATGGATATTTGCTAAAAGCATCACAGCCTCTCTACTTCTATTCATCACACGACATTATTGTGTTTTCACCATCTTCAACCCTATCAGAGTCATTTTTATTCTTCAGACAGAAAAATGTGTATCTCGATTCATAGAAATTTGGTATAACAATGGGAAAGCCATTTTTTAAAAGTTCCAAATGTGGCTGGGCATGGTGGTACAGGCCTAATCCCAGTACTTTGGGAGGCTGAGGCAGGACACTCTTAAATTCAAGCCCAGGGTAGGCAATCTAATGACTTAGCGAGCCCCAATCTCAAAATAAAAAGTGTAAAAGGGCTGGAGACATAGCTCAGTGAAGGGGCTCTGGGCTCAATCTCCAGTACTGGAAAAAAATTTACATGTGTTTCTATTTGAAATATGTGAACTTCAGTTATAATTCAAAAAATCCATTTGGATTTTAATCCAATTGAAAAAACTTTGATTTAAGACAAAAGTCAGCACAATATTTAATGAATAAACCTCTGATGCATTAAAAGTAAGGAACATATAAATAAGGTGCAATATCAGCACATTATTTAGCAATGTGCCAGAACTACGGAAATTAAAAGTCATTACAATTAGAAAAGAAAAATAATATGCAAAATATAAATGAAAGAAAACCTATTATTCAGTGCAGATTGTATAATTTAAATAGAACCACTGTTAAAGGGGTACAAGTCTTTACACTATCTTTTCTAAAGGATTTCATCGTGTTGACACTAAAAAGGTGGAAAAATGTGAACGATTTGTTAGACAGGACTAGGAACATTGAAGAGTACCAGGGAAAGACCTGGCTGTGCCCATTACCTATGTTCTCAGACATATAGGATGAGTAAGTGATTTCCATGGTGAAAGGCCTTGCAATTTTTAGAAAACCATTCTCATAAAAGACATACAAACAAACATGGTTGCTGTTTACACTTTTACTCTGAAATGTAAGGGTAACAATTAGAGTCATTTAAAGAATTCTCCTTCTTTCATGAAACAACTTCCTAAATTCTTTAACACAGCTCATAGCTCTGTGTATTTTCTCTTTTCACTGAACATCATTCACTCACTACAAATGCATTTGCTGAACTCCTGCTCACACTGGGATAAAGTCCCTGCCCTCAGGTCCTTATTTACAGGGTGCTATGCTAACATCATTTTTCTACTTTTCTTCAAGGCCACGTCCCATTGGATTTGTTTTTCATTCCTTTGGTTTGTACTTTATGTAGTTTTTGCAGTAGGGCAAACATACTCTGCATAGTACCTACTGACCCTTCCATTCAGTATTCTCAGAATCTGATTCTGCTTTCCCCAGGGGCTATCTGATGTTTATTTGTGGGCTGATGGTAGTGATAGTGAAGAAGCTTGCATGATTCTGTTATAAAAATTTTGTAGATTATGGGTCTGGAATGGAATATAGAACAAACATATTCATACTTGAAAATATTTCCTCAAAAGTACTGATGCCCAAGGGCAAGTGAAATACCACTGGAAGCTGCAATACAATATGAAATTTAGAAAGTTGTTGCTGTGATTTGCAGGTGTTTATGCATTGGAAACTTCATCTTCAATGAAACAGTGCTCAATGGTGGGACCTTTAAAAGGTGATCAGGTTGTGAGCATAAAGACTTCCTGAAATGAATCAATGTCATTTTCATGGGGATGAATGCATTCACATTCATTATAAAAGCAAGTTAAGCTGTCCTCTCATTCTTTCTTGAACTCATGCTTTTCTCCTTCTGCATAGGAAGCTGCAGAAAGAAGGCCCTTACAGAAGATCAGCTACTTGATCTTGGACTTCCTAGCCTCTATGACTGTGAGAAACAAATCTCTGGTCCTCATAAATTATCTACTCAGTGGTATGCTGTTGTATCAGCACAAAAGAGACTGAGACAGCTGTCTTCTTTCAAAATGTGTATTCTAAAGGAACTATCTTTACTACACAATGGATAAAAATGGTAAAAACTTGAATGAAGGAATCATCTGTATGTGATACAGACAAAATAAGTAAATAGCTGGAGAGTCATAAGAAATGTACAGGACTAACATAAAGAAAACGTTCATTGGACTACATAAAAATTTTAAAACCGTAATGAACAAAGCATTTGATAAAATAAAAGTGAAAATGACAGCCTGGGAAAAGGCCTACTTGATTTTAAAGCGTAAGAACAGATTTTGGGCAAAACAGGCTGAAAATTAACTTTAGTGGATCTGAAATTATAGCCAAAAGCCTTTAGGCAGATGCAAAAATTATTAATATCTTTAATATTAGTATCAGTTTTTGGCAATTGTTTCCCCCAAATGATATGCATTTTAGGTTCATCGAACCTCAAGAGAATATTTGTGATCTTGTGCCTCAAGGGTGCCGTCAAACCATCATCTTAACCATCATCATCTTAAAAAGACTTTAGTATACACAAGGTAACTTGGAGATGCTGATCTTTGACATTTTTTTCTCCCTTGGGACAACTTTGGAGACTTTCAATGAAAAATGATTGTAAAACTTGTCTCAGGGGATACCAAAAAGCTGCTACACAGCACTGTTGGCTTCATCTTTAGTTTGGAGCATGTGCAGACTGAGTGAGATTTGTCAAAGGTAAATTTTTGAAGATATTTGTATCAGCAGTGACAGCTAAGACTATCCATTGTGGCATTTAAAAAGAAACAGAAGAGCAAAGATCAGTCACCACTTCCTCAACAGTCTATTGCTGTTAATCAACTGCTGTGCATAGGTATATGTGTGTGTATCTAATGAATTTAAAATGTGAATACAGTAGAATGTATACTGTTTTATTTTTGTCTATTGGCCTTTGTATGTCTCTATATGTAGTCTTATTCATCTCCTTGTCCAGAGTGAAATTTTGGGTATGTCTTATAATTCCCTGATCTGTTTTAGTCAAAAGGCCTTTGGCAATTAAATATGAATTATAATTTGAATAATAAAAGTTTTCTCTCATCATATTGAAATTCTCATTTGTTTATAAATTGAAAATGAGAAATCACTACTGTGTATTACCCATCTCAACTGGTGTTTTAACCCCCTACTTTTATGATGTGAGGCTCCTGAGTTCCTATTTTAATGTCTTAGTTTTGTGATTTTTCTGGATAGACTGAGGCAGAATATCATGATGCACCATCATTTTAAATCATGTACATTAAGAGAAACTTATTACCCACACAAAGTCAATCAGCACTTGGAGCGAATGGCTTCCTTGAAACACAATAAACTCAGAAGAGAATTTTTATGATCTCATTACCATTTTTAATAAGGTGCGAGCATTGATAAAATGAATGCTGTAATAAAAATAAAAAACTGTAAAGAAATGGTTCTTGAATATTAATTTCTCCCAACAAAACCCTCAAAATATGATTTTTGAAAATGAGCAAATCTCAAGAGAGAAATAGAATAGAAAATATGGTAAGAGTTGAGCACACAACATTTTTAATTAGATGAGGAAACAGAGTTTCTTTGAGGATGCAGTGGAAAATATAAAAGACATAAATTATAAATTATATGAATATACATGAAATCAGGTAATAATAAAATAAAAGATACAGATAAAAATGATACTAGAATAGTTGTAAAAAACCCCTCCAAAATGAGAAATAAGAACATGAAACTCTCCTGTTCCGAAGAATGACTTGCATCCTCATGTTTCAAAAGCACCTTTTCAAAGGTTATTCTCTTTGCATGTTCATTTACATATGTATATTCATTCACATAGCAATTTATTTAATCAACATTTACTAAGAAATAATTCTTTAGATAACCAAGTGTATAGAATTCTGCAAAGTGTTGCTCTTGCCTTTCAAGAAGTTCATGATGCTACAAGTATTCTCAGAATCAGGCACCTAAAAGATTTTGGCCTGTGTTTCCTCACCATATCCCAAACGATCTTCCTTTGTACTGCAGAATGATTATGAGAGCTGGTATTGTGCTTATCTATTTTGTCTTGGTAACATTAGTATATCTTATTTTATAAGCAATTTTGTTCCATTTTCCTTCTTCAACATATTTATTTCCATATGAAATATATTTACATTGAAATATTATTTTATCATGTTTATCAATAAAAATATCTCTGCCCAATGATCATGACATTTTAGAATATACTTTAAAACTTATCATTTAAATTATGTGGGAGCTAGAATTTCATGAATAGCAGCTCAGAGGCCTATATGTACTCTAGTTATTGCTTTTGTTATTTTTTCCTGAAATTTTCTGATTCATGTGCATCTATTTTCTCAAGAATTGAAACATTTCAAGAATAGGTGCCATGCTACTTTTTCCATTAGTAAGGTTTCTAGTGCTTAGTAATTAATGTAGGCAAATTTCAACCATTAATTGTGGCTACCTGACTTTATAATATATCAGTATGTCTACCCTGTACTAATATACATTATGCAGGGGATAATTTATTTTGAGGTAAACATTTTCATATGCCATCATCAATATCCTTCAAGAGTGAATTCTTCTCTGAGAATTTTGAGTTAATTCCTTCCCAATGTTTAACTAGTATTTCAGAATTTTTACATGATACCAATATGAGAGGAAACAAATAACTAAGTCACTTCCATGAAGACTATCTCTACCTGCCTCATATTTGTACTGTAAAATTTGTGTTGTATGAACATAAACATTTAATTCATATTTGAAAGTTCCTATACTTACATGTGAATTATAGTTGAAAAACATTCCTAGAAGTGGTTGAAAAACTGATACTTTAATTGCTCAACATATTTTAATTATCAAAGCACTTGCCATTCCATTTTGTGATTTTCTTTTTAGCCCTTGGACACAAGATTTTCTCTTTGGCAATATAGACATTCTCTCTTAAAGAAAAGAGGTAGTTACTACAGATCAGGGGGGCAGAATTGTAAGCAATCTGATATAAATGTGGATTGTTGCATACTTTAGCTGAAGGGAATGTTGGAATGTTCCAGGCTATGATGACAGCTGTCAGTGGGACTAACATCCATCAGTGACATCATTCCTGAAAAGAGGGCAGGTGATTAAGTCTGACGGTGGGGATTGGAGTAGAGAGTCAATATGTACAGAGATGTATCTTTCGGGCTGACTCGAGCACTAAGGGCATAATGCAATGAAATAAATTTTAATAATTACTAGTTTATAGATAAATTGATTAGTCACGAATACAGTAACTTTTAATTGGTTATATATTAATAGTTACTGAGGAAAAATATTGAAATGATTAATACATGGGAAATATCATATCATTCAACAAACTACTGATCAGAGGAGAGAACATAATAAAGAAGTTAACTGTACAAACTTCAAGTAAAATGCTTGGAGTTCAAAATGAGTTTTTCTACATATAATTCTGATTTTTTGAATACTAATTCATTTAACCTCTATTTTCTGATAGGTAGAATAGAAACATTGATATGATCCACTTAAGGAAATACAGGGACTATACATTACATTTTGAAGAATTTCAATCTGTGTTTGGCGTTACTGTTTTTATAGAATTTTATTATAGAAAAATATAAGAAAACAAAATGTGCAGGCATCACTAGAAGAAATCTATTCTAAGAATGAGATAAAATATAAGGTCTAAAATGAGTCATAATGTACTAACTCATACTAGTAATATCACAAAGTCATGATGCTTGGATAGGCTGCAATTTGTACAAGTTGTAATGTTCTGGTAGGAGAAACAGACTGTTCTAGGCCATTTGTATATCCTCTAAACCTATTAAATTCTAAAATCATTTACTATTTTCTCTCCAGGGAGAGCAGAATATACTTCTTGATATTACATGGGACATTCAACAAGATAGATAACATTCTTGTCCACAAAAAAATTGTCACAAATTTAAAAGTAAAGAAATTATACAAAGATTGATCCAAGAAAATAGTGAAATTGAACTGAAAACCTGTATCAATAAGGTAGTTAGAAAACCCTCAAATCTCTGAAGAGTAAATATATTTTTGCATAGCACTTGGGTCAAAGAAGTCTCAAGAGAAATTTTAAAAATATTTTGAATTAAGTAAAATTAAAGTACAACTTTTCAAATTGTATGGAAAGCAGCAAGTAGCAATAATATTTACAGAGAAATTTATACCATTAAGTGTATATATAAAAAGAGATTAAAAAGTAATCTAAGCTTCTATATTAGGAAATTAGAGAGCAAGAGAGAATAATTTAAACCTACATAAGCAGAAATAAGGAAGTCATTATTTAAAATTTGAACAGAAATTAATTTCAATTATGAAAATTATGCAGAAAGTAAAATGAAACCTTCTTTTCAAAAGAGATTGACAAAATTGATAAGCTTTTATGCACTTTAACCAAAAATAAAAGAGCGAGAGAAGACACAAATGACCAATACCAGGAAAGAAAGAATGATTATGCAATGGATAGAGAAAGGATAATCAAGAGATGCTATGAACAACTATAGAAATATCATGCCACCAGATTTGATAACCTGAATGAAATACATCAGTTCCTCAAAAGAGTCAAACTACAAATCTATCACAAAGAAAAATAGCCTCTTTATTTCCACATCAGTTAAAATAATTAATAATTAGCAACTTTCCAGAAATGAAATCACCAGACCTAGCCATCATTGGTGAATTCACCAGTTTAATGAAGACGTAACAATTCTATACAACTTATTTCAAGAAATAGAAGGAGAGAAAGATACTTTCTTACTCAGTGTTGTCAGTGTTGCCTTAAAATCAAACAAAAATAAAAGATATTACAAGAAAGGAAACTACAGACCAGACCAATATCTTCTCTTAAAATAGATAAGAAAATTCATAACACAGTATGAGAAAATTGAATCCAACAATGCATAAATGAATTATACACCATGACCAAGTGAGATTTATCCTCCTTATGCAAGGATGGTTTAAGATTTGAAAGTGAAATAATGTAATCCATCATATCAACAATGTAAAGATGAAAAATTATGCAACCATATCAATTGACACAGAAAAGTCACTTGACAAAGTAAAATGCCCATTTATGATAAACACTCTAGCAGACTAGAAAAAGAGGAGAATGTTCCAAATTGGTAAAGAACACATACGAAAAATTCTTCAGATTACCTAATGGAGGGAAACTGGAAGCTTTCCTTCTACAACTTGAGAAAAAATAATTACCTCCCATCTGTCTTCTCATACTCAATATTGTACTGTGGAATAAGAAATGAAAAGGAAATACCTAGTGTGTAGATTAAGAAGAAAAAAACTGTTTATAGATGACAAGATTGTCTATGTGTAAAGTCTCAAATAGTTGTTTAAGAATACTTCTGGAACTAATGAGAAACCATGGCAAGGCTTTAAGATACAAGATTAATATACAAAACCCATTGTCTCCCTCTGCGCAACCAAGATATAATTGGAATATGAAATTTTAAAAGGCACCTTTATATTACTATTCCATGAAATAAAATATCTAGGAATAAAGTTAACAATGTAATTACAGCATCCATGTGTGGAATTTTTGAAAATTGTAAAACTTAAAGAAATCATAACATCTAAATAACTGGAGAGGCATTCCATGTTCATGGATTAGAATGAATATTGTTAAAATGATAATTCTTTTCAATCTTATCTATACATTCAATGCAATCTTTATAAAAATCCCAACAAATTTTTTTACATATTGACACATTTTGTTAAAACATATCTAGAGAAGCTAAAGATCTGGTGTAGGTAAGATAACAGTGAAGAGGACCAAAGTTGAGGTGCTGAAATTATCCTAGCAACCAGCATGGCACAGGTTTAGCATGTCTAATCTGAAAATTCAAACTCAAAATGATCCAAAGTTCAAAACTTCTTAAATGTTGACATACTGTAAGTAGAAACCCCACACTTTGAAACTTTAAATTCTGAAAACAATAATAAGACCAACATCTTATTTAAAAATGGTTTAAATATTTTAACAGAAACCTGAATAAGAAGATATAGGAATGATAAAAATAATGAAACAATGTTAATATTATTTGTTTTTCTTTGAGGAATTATACATTAAAATAATAATGAAATATTTCTCCATTATTTTGGCTACTAGAAGTTCTGGGGAAAGAAAAAATCTGAGAAAACAAAATGCTTGTTAAGTTTTAAAGCAAAAAGAATTTCCCCTCCATGATGGGGGGGATGTAAGCACGATACATCTACTGTGGAAGACAGTTTGGCAACTTTGCTCAAAGCCAAAAACACCTTTACTGCTGGGGTCCCACCATGGGATGCCCTGAACAGTGTTACAGTAGAGTGAGAAGTCTCTCACGGGGTGCTGGAATCCCCAGACTCAAGAGCCAGGAGCCAATAAACTTGTTCTTTATTAATGACCCACTCTCAGGTACTCTATTATAGCAACACAAAATGGACTAAGAAACTTACCATCAGATCCAGTATTTTTGTACCTATATATTTGTCAAACTGACTTGAAAACTTTTGCCCACACAAAGTCTGCAGGAAAGTGTTTATAGATGCTTTATTCATAATTGGAAGAAGTCCTTCAGTAGGTGAATGGATGAGCAAATTGACATTATATTATTATATATTAGTCAGCATTATGTCATTGTGATACCTGAGAGAAGCAAATTAAATGGAGGAAAGAACTGTTTTAGCTAATAGTTCCAGAGGTGTCAGTGAATGATTCCTTGGCCTGATGCTTTTAGGCTATGGTGAGATGCACAGAATGGAGGAAGCACATAGTGGAGGAAAGAAGTCCCAAGGCAGCCAGGAAGGAAAGGGGTGGGGGGTATCTCAACACAAACTATATTTTCAAGGGTATAGCACTAATGACCTGCTTCTCCAACTAAGCCACATCTCTAAAGTTTCCACCATTTCCTAATAGGGTCAGCTGCGGACCAAGCCTGCAATACTTGGACCTTTGGAGAGCACTGAGGATCCAAAACCATTATATGGTGCTGCAATGGAATACTATTCAGTGATAAGGAAAAAAAATAGCTATCAAGCCACAGAATAACAGGGATGATGCTTGTTAAATAAAATAAAATATTTTAAAATGAGAGATGATCTGAAAAGCCTACATATTCTGAGATTCAAATTATACAATATTCTGGGATAGACAAAATTTTAGAACCAATACAGTGATCAGTAATTTGCAAGAGTTATGGAGGACTGGGCAGGGTTGAACAGACAAAATACAAGAGACATTACAGGGAAGTGAAATTACTGTGTACAATGCTATAGTAATGGATACATGACATTTTGCATTTGTCAAATCCCTAAAATCTTATACCACAAAGAATGAACCATAGCATGTGCAAATTTAAAAAACAGTCATTTAGGAGTGAAGAGATTCCTGGCAGGAATGCAGACTGTAAAAAATCAATCTAACTGGATTGCAAACACATGAAACCACCTTACTGAAACATAGAGGAAAATTTATAGCATGTAAAAGCTGCATATATTTGAAAAGAATTTAGACCGAATCAGTGATCTTACTATGCATCTCAAGAAATAAGGAGAAAAATAGCAAGTCAAAACAAAGAAAGTGAAAAGAACTAAAGAATTTTACTTGATGCAATAAACACATGGTGATATTGTCTGGGTGGTGGGACACACATAAATACCCTATATAAGGGATGAAATGGGATATCACTACCATTCCTACAGATATTAAAACAATCATAAGAGACTATTACAAGCTAAGTTATGTCAACAGATTTGAAAATTTAGTAAAATGGACAGATTCCTACAAAAACAAAAAACATCAAAGGTGACATGAAAAGAGGTGGAAATTATGAAGTCATATATCTATTTAACGTATCTTAGTTACTTGTTGCTGAGACAAAATATCCAACACTCAAAGTTAAAGGTGGACACGTTTATTTTGGTGTACAATTTGTAGAGATTTCAGTTCATAGTTGGCTGCTCCAAGACAGGGTGTCATGGTTGAGGGGCATCACAGAAGAGAAACAGTTCATGGTAGGCAGAAGGCAGCAAAGTAGCAAAGAAGAAGAAGTAAGCAGCAAGCAACAAACAGAGACCCTCTTTCTGTCCCTTATATTCTATCCAGGCTACATTTCCTTAAGGCAGGTAATATTCACACCGAGGGTTCACCTTTCCATCTTCCACACGCAGAACTATGCAAACCAATGAGTGGACTAATTTAATGATCACACACTCTTAAACTCAGCATCAAATAATCTAGCTCCAGCCAGCTCTGACAAAGCTCCACCTATGACTGCATAAGGCTTTGGGGTACATCTAGATACAAGCCATAACACAACATTTAAACCCATAGTTGTATTTCCTTATATATGAGTGCGAAGAATCTTCTCTAAAGACTGTGCAAAACAGCATAGCAGGCCAACATCTTGACTCTGATGTATGTATAAATATCAAAAGATTACATTTTAATATTTATATATGCAATATATGTGAATAAGTAAATATTATTATGTGTGTGCACATATATCTATATATATATATAAAGTGAGCAAAATTATGGTGATTCCAAGCGTGAAAGTTTAGCTGGCTTAAAAATTGAAAATCAGTATAATTCATCAGATTACATAGAAAATGCCTAAATTTAGCTTAAAAGATTCAGAAAAACCTAATAGAAAAGATTTATGATGAAAATAAAATCAAAGTGGAAAGATAAGGAAATTTTTACCATGGTATTTTAGGCACAATTTAAAGAACGGCCCTAAATGATCCTGACCCTGATGAAATTCCCTCCCTTTTGAATGTGGGTAAAACTTGTGAATTTGATGAGATGTCGCTTTTGTAATTATGTTGCCTTCTTTGACAAAAGGGTGGTCTTAATCTTACTTAATGGAAAGCACTGTTTTGAAAAGTGTTTTCCATTTGTAGCAAAAGTGGTTGGTGGGGAGACTCAAGGGCACCATTGTTAGATGTGCTGACATTGAGCAAGGCAAAGGCTCTTCAACTGCACAGAACTGAACCCTGATAGCGACCTGAAGGAACCTGAATGTTGATTCATTCCTGAAGCTCCAGATAGGAGCAAGGCTTGGCCAAATCTTGGTGTTGACCTTGTGAGACCCTATGCAGAGAATGCAACAGAAGCCTTTTCTTCTTCTTTTCTTTTCTTTTTTAAAATTTATTTTTATTAGTACATATTTGCAGGACTGAATGATCACACTCATCATAAGGAATTTGTACATGTACATAATACACCTTATCAATGAAAGAGATTGCAATAAATAAAGCTGTTTTGAACTATTAAATTTATGGTAATTTGTTATATAGCAATAGAAAATTGATACATCTAGTTTGACAAACTGTTCTTCCTCCAAATATGCAAACAAAAACCCCATGGATTACAGCGCAATCAAAGGTGAAATAATCTGGACTTTGAAATTAGAATTTAGAAAAACAGTTCCATCATCACCACTTCTAATCAGTGGTTTTGTTGGATGTTCCAGCCTGTACAATACGGCAAGATAAATAACTGAAGAGATGCAAAAGGAATAAAGTATCATTTTTCACAGATCACATGATTTTGAACATATAATCAACTGTTTAATTCATAAATATATTTAGAATGCTTACTGAATCCAAAATCATTATACAAAAATAATTGTATTTCTGTCTACCAACAACAATCAGAAAATGAATAAAAAGGTACCATTAAGAATAGCTTTTGTGGGCCGGGGATTTAGCTCAGTGGTCTGGCCGCCTGTTGCGCAAGCTCAAGGACCGGAGTTTGATCCTTGGTACCAAAAAAAAAAGAAAAGAATAGTTTTTGAGACATTAAGATTTACTATATCCGGAGGAAGTCACATATAAACTGTCTCTTGTCTTAAAGAATGGCATTTAGCACATTGCAACATTTTTTCCAAGCTTACAACTTTCCCACATTTGCATCCTCAGTCATCAAGTTCTTAAAGGAAGGTCCTTTCTTGCATAAGACCTTTGCAGCCCCATTTTACTTCGAGCCTGTGAATCTGGCATCTCAGCCTTAACCTGAGAGTGAGTAAATCCCTCCCGTGAGCTGGTGTGTTTAGCCTCTGAAGAGTAACTGCCACTGATGCCTCTTGTTTCTTGACAAGATTGCTTGAGCTCTTGTTTCTCAGGTCTTGCTGTGAGCTAGAAACACCAGGGTAGCTGTGCAAAACACTGGTTTCCCAACTCTCTGGCTCTAGGTCCAGGCTGGGCTAGATTTTTAATGATTTCAAAAATATCTCTGAGGTTGCTTAGGTGTATAAAGCTGCAGCTTTCACCCATGACTGGACATTACAATCACTGGGAGTCTTTTAAAAAACATTGGTGACTGGGCCCTGCCCCAAGTTAATCACTTGAGAAAGTCTGGTGGTGTGGCTATGAGAACAGTGGTTTTAAAATAGTGTTTTCAGGTGCTGTTAAGGTGGAGGCCCTCTGGTATGAAACCTACTTCTTAGTGAAGCATTGTCACCTATAATCACATTTTCTCCAGCTGGAGAATCACTCTGTCCATGTTATACCAACTGAGAGGCTGTTGAGGCAAAGACCTACACCTGTAGGTTCATTCCTTAACACACTAGGAGAACCTGTTTCCTTGAAAATAATAAGCCTGTTTTGTGGTAAACTGAAAGATGCTTCTCTGGTACAAGACAGTTGAGTTTAGATTTGACTGTAGGACTAGACAGGCCTAAGATAAAAGAATATGGTACCCAGCCGAGGATTATAGATGAGGAATAGCAATGTAGAATCTCTAAACAACTTATATCATTCTTAAACTTTTGGTAATCAGAAAGCTTGGTCCACATACAGGTTGCAGTTTCATGTATCAGACCAGGATGGCTTTTTAGGTTTTCTCCCACTTCTCACTGATTTGTGGAAGTTCATGATCCTGCATCAATATTCTACGTGGGTGCTAAAGGGCACACCATCTTTGCATGTTTTCTCTTTTCTTTTAAAGAAAAAGACTGATCTCTTGTAATCAATACAAACTGAATTTCATCAGCTTTAAGAGGAAAAGAAAATGGTGACCCATTGAAGAGGAACCATACCTGAGAAGTGCAAAGACTCTGATCTTCCACTGAAGCGCAGCTGATGGAACAGAAAGCTGAATGCAAAGTGGGATTACAGATACTCCAGGCAGACAAACAAGAGAAAGCAGAAATGACTCTATTAATATAACACAGAATTCAAGGACAATATCATTAAACAGGACAAAGATTTTTATTATATAATGATGAAAGATGAAAGCTGAGAATAATCTATAGTCATAAGGTTTTATGCACCAAACAGTGTTCCAGACAAATCCATAAATGACTAAGAACACAGAGAAGACTGTGTAAAAATTCATTTATAGTGGTGGATAACATAATACCTTTTCCAAAATGTGACAGATCAAGCTGACAAAAAAGAGATAGATGAGTAATATACTCAATGATTTTTATTTATATATACCTATAGATAGATATTTATGTTTTTGAAAGAGGTTTGCTTTTGTTCTCAGACATTTAAAATATGGATCAATATGTGTTTACCAGGAAAAAAAAGTCTTATAAATCATGAAACTATTTTGTAAAAGTCTTTGGAGCATATTTGCAATAAAATAGACATTTCTTAGTAGAATAAACCAAAATTGATGCAAGAAAAAGAAGGGATTATGAATGAATATGAACCATGAAAAGGACTAAAAAATAAAGATAAAGAGTTTTAAAGCTAAATTATATTTATACCTGGAAAACAATGTTCTTCATGTCATTTAACTAATATATGTCACAAAAACATGAAAAATGCCTTTGTTCACATAAGGATGCTTAGATAATTTTAATACCACATTCTGATATGTATTGTGCTAAACTTAATGGCAATTCAACAACTACTCTTCACAGAGCAATTACACAGCAAAGCCAAAAGTGTATTAAAAAACTAAAATGTACATAATAAGTAACTATTTAACTGCAGATGCTTACCTCTATTAAGAATACGTGTCAAAGAAAAAATATATGGCTTTTCAATAAATGCTGAAAAATCACTGATGAAATTCAACAATTGCTTCTAATTAGCATTCTAGAAAATTATTCAAATAATAAAGATTTTTAAGCAAAAATCAAGAACAAATATATTAAGTTGTGGTATTCTAAAACTACTATTAAAATTAGGAATATGTTAGTGATACCACCATGACTAATATTAGTATTAGAGTACATGTTGTAAAAAGTTAAATAATGTACACATTGGACAGACAATATAATTATAGTTTGATTCCACCAAAAAAGTCTAGTAAAATATTTTAGAATTAGAAAAATTGTAATGCTCCATATAAAAATATATACACAAACATGAATAACTATTTTATGTACTAGTATTAATCACTTGGGAATATAAAAAGAAAAATTAACCATTCACAATATTTTTAAAAGTACTTTTAGTAAACTAATAAGTTTAAACATTATAAATTCTCATGTGGGAAATAAAATTTTCACAACACGGAGATATAATATATTCCTAGAAAGTAAATGTCTTAAGACTGTCAAACATTTCTAAATTACATGCAGTGTGATCAAATCTACTGAGAATGTTTAAATTAAAAAAATTATTACAATAGAAAACACAGTGCCTTTAATCTACCTCAAAACACTCTGCCTTGCTTCAAACACATTTATCCCATTGTTCTTGCCACTTTCTGAAGCACTTTTGGAAGTTCTTTTTCTTGAGTGTTTTCAGTTGTGTTGTCATGGTTGCCAAGATGTCCTGAATTGATTTAAAACATTTCCATTTTATGGTCATTGTGACTTTGAGGAAGAGCCAGAAGTTACACTGTGACAGATCTGGTGAACAAGGTGAATGGGAACACACTGTAATGTTTTTATTTGACAGAAATTGCCATAAATGGTTGATCAACATGAGGTAATCAAAAACTTTTTAAAATTTATAACAGTGGAATATGCATTTTCTTCAATTGTCCTCAAAATACTCCCCCTCATTTTGACCACATTTATCATATTATTTTTGGTAATGTGTCTTTTATTGTAATAAGTTTTAAAAAATTTAAACATTCACTGTAGTTTTCAATTTCCCCTTGTATATTTAAATCTTTAAATAAATGTATCAGAAAGGTATTTTAAATTTGAACATCTAAATTGCTATAATAATGGGGAATAATTTGAAAAGTACAGTGAGAACCATTTACAAAATATTATAACTTACTAAACATCTACTTTGTTCCAAACATTATGTTGGAACGAAATGATTTCCATTGTTGGAGCCCATATTCCTTAGGAAAGAACTTCAGGAGTTATTTGGATTTGATAGAAGTAGATGATTTCTAGCTAAGACAGTATCAAATTGTATGTCCACAATAAAGAGAAAGCAAAAATACATAAAATATAACCAGGTAATAATACTAAAAGAACATGGCTGTGCTCAAACTAAACAAATATCTGTATTAGAAATGGAAGAGAAAATTATAAGGAGATAGAGATGAAGTTATAGGAATGTTTGGCTCCACCAGGAACACACATTGTGATTGGGAGTTCTACTCCTTCACAGGGTAGGGGCCAAAAGGACCCGCTAAGCAAGGTAACTGGAGTTGGGGTTCAGTGCTTGAAACAGAGAGCTGGAACATGGGCTGAAAAAGTTAGAGGTAGACTTTTTGTGAAATTGTGTGATAGAGTGCTAGAAGAAACACACATCTGTACTTCACAGTGCAGAGTGAGAGGAGTGCAAGCTGCTGTGCAAGTGGATGTGTGGACAATTCAGTAGCAGTGCAGAAGGGAACTGATGACTGCAGGACCCAGGCCACTGGATAGAAAAAACTGGCTAAACTAACACTGTCAAATAAACTTCCAAAGTGCAGGAACAAAAAAATAATTTTAAATATGTTTTTTAAAGTAATGAAAGACAAAATGCCATTCATAGGGAAATTTTAAAACATTATGAAACAATCAGTCAAAAAGGCACCAAAAATCACTATTGTTCAATGAGAGAGAGTATTTTAGAAGTTTTGAAATTTAAAAATTGAGTTTTTGAAGAAAAATTCTCAATAGTTGATCTATGCTTAAGTTTGGACATTGATAACAAGATTATTTAGTAGAACTACTACAGAACCAGCAATCCCTTTACTGTGATTATACCCAAAGGAAATGAAAACAGCACCTTGAAGGGATACTTGCATTTCCATGTTCATTGTTGCTTCATTAGCAATAGCTAAAACGTGAATCAACCTAAATGTCTACCAATTAAAGAATTTATAGAGAAATCTGATGAAGATAGGAAGATATTATGATAAATGAAATAAGTCCAACATAGAAAGGAAAATATTGCATGACCTCACTTACCGTGATATCTTAAAAAAAACAAAAACAAAAACAAAAAACAAATGTTGCATACACAGAGGAGAGACATGGTTTTGAGGTGGAAGAGAAACGTATGTTACAGGATTCAAATTCTAATTTTATAGGATAAATAAGCCTAAAGGAGGACTATTATGGTTTGAACATTTGGTGCCCCTCAATGATTCATGTATTGAGGACTTGATCTCCAATATAGCAATATTCAGAATTAAACCATTAATGAGTTCATTGCCAAATGGCTATTAGGAGCTGGGGTCTTGTTGGAGAAAAGAGCTCACTTGGGGCATCACTTGGAAGGCTGATCACTCTTTCTGGCTCTTCCTGTTTTCTCTGCTTCTTGGCTGAAATAAGGTAAGCAGCTTTCCTCCACCTCGTCCTTCAACCATGATGTTGCTGGCTTCCAGCCAGCCAAGCATAGACTGAATCCTCTGAAACTATGAGCTAAAATAAACCTGTCTTCTTTTAAGTTGTGTATGTCAAATATCTGTTCACAAGGATGGAGCTGACTAAAACAAGGACTAGAGATAATAATACTGTATCATATGTTTAGGTGCTCTTTACACATATACAAACAATTAACTATGAAAGATGATGAATGTGTTAAATTGTCCACTTATACTAATCATTTCATAATGAATATGTATATAAAATATTATGTGCACCTTCTATTTATGCAATTGAAAAATCTAAAAGAAAAACCATTAATAAATGTCCTGGTATGATCAGGTTGCTTGACAAAAGAAAACACCTTTCTCTGGTATTAGAGTGTAAAATTTAAATTCATTGTAATTTGAAAATTTAGGTTAAAACATCTAAGAAAATTTAAGTAAGTTTTAAGCATCAGAAAAATGTTGAGATTATTTGCCTAGGCTTGTAATATAGTGAGCTTCCAAGGAAAATTGAAAACATATAGGCTGTAACAAAATTACTCATGTATCTATAAATTCATGAAATAATAATTCAATATTCCATATTGAAATGATATTAATAAAGTCAAAATGCAAAGAAAATATTTACAACAGCCATGTACAAATGGATTCTATGGAGTGATAAATAAAATAGAAGAGTGGGCAAAAGATGTGAACAGAAAAATGAAAGGCAGATGGGCAGTGTAAATATTTTCTGACTAGCAGTCAGAAAAATGCAAAATTACAACTACAATGAGAACATTTTTTTCCTTATGAGGTTGTTTAATATGTAAAAATTATATCCAATATTGTAGAATATGATGGGTAATAGGAAACCTTGTAGATGTCTGGTGAAAACTTCAGTAGTTACAATAGAAACAGAGTAGTAATGTATACAGTAATAACTAATGTCTAAAATTCATTTAACCTAAAAATTACATATATACATATGTGCATTTATATATATATATCATTTATATCTCTATCTATATGTCCTGTAGGAATAAGCATGCTAGTACATAAGAATTTGGCATTTTGTGTAATGAAAATATTTTAAAACACTGTGTTCTGCAATTGTTCTAATGCAGGAGAATTGTGCCAGGACAACTAAACAGACACTGGGAAAATATACTAGTATGGTTTGAGTGTGTTCCACATATTTCATGTATTAGAAACTTAATCTCCCAAAACATATGTTAATAGCATTTGGTGGTGGAGACATTGGGAAGTAATTAGGTCTAGACGAGGTCATCCAGTTAGAGGCCCTGTGGTGACATTAGTGGATTTATAAGGAGAGGAAAGAGAGATCCTAGCAAGCATGCTTACTGTATCTCACCACCTGATGTCCTCTGCCATGTCATGATCCAGCAAGAAGGTCCTCAACAGATGCCAAACAGAAGCCAGATCCATGAATTTGGACTTCCAAAACTGGGGGCTAGAACTATTTTAATAATGAAATTATCCATTCTGTGTTACTCAGTTATAGTTACAGTTAATGCAGTAATACATTTGCCTATAGTGAGAGTAGAGTTGCCAGAATTAGTGACAAATTGCATTGATGTCATTTGTATTGGTCAGTGTTTTATTGGTGAAACACAATAACCAACATCCACAACTTAATAGAAGAGACATTTAATCTGGTTCATGGTTTCAGAGGGCTCAGTCCATGGTAAGCTGGCTCCAAGGCAGAAACATCACAATGGAAAGGTGTGGTGAAGCAAAATTCCTCACTTCATAGTGTAGGGACAGTTAGAGGGGAGATAGGCACAGATATAGGCCATGAAATGGCTAAGGTGGCATGGCTGATGTGGTAGACAGTTATAGAAATGTCCACCTGCTTACTGGAAGTTGCTCTTTGTGAAAACTTTGCAGGTATAAACCAATTATTTTGGCCTAGAGTACACCAATCAGTGAAGACCCCATAACCCCTGACTCAGCCCAGAAACAAAGCCTAAGACCTTGATTGGCCTAGAATACACCAATCACTGAAATAGTTTATTATTACCATTTAAATGGTTTATTTTTACCATTTTACCCCTATAAGTATGGGCAGACCAAAAACATCATGTTGAGAAGCTCATTTGAGCTCTCCCTTCCATGTGGCTTGCCACTCAGCAGCTTTGTCCCCACCTTCATGATATTATAGAGCAACATCTGCTTCACATTACTTTCCTTTCTGACTTCCTCATTCTCTGCCTGGGGAACATTTGGCTTTGAGCCAGCCTCATCTCACTTCTGCATTCCTTGTGGGAGTGAAGGCATGAATCCAGATAAGGGAGGATCTTTACATGGGAGACCCCCCCAGCTCCCCAGACCACTGCCTGATGCTACAGTACTGGCTCAGAAGCAGAGCAAGGGAACAGCACCAGATAGGTAGGGCTCAGGGGCCAGATATAGACCAAGAGTCAAGGCTCTATGACCCACATGGGCACACATAGAAATACCTAGGCAGTTCACAAACCTGTCAAGTTGATAATCCAGTGCATCTGTCATGTCGTTCAAGGATAGTAAAAAAATGAGACCAGTCAAGAAGCCATTAAGAGCGAAGTTTGAAAACCAGAGAGCCCAAGTAGTGTCTTAAAAAGAGGTCTGCATGACCTGTGTAGAGGGAAGACTTAATTAGAAAAGCACATTGGGGATCTAATTGTGAGATTGCAGAGGCCTAGAGAAGGTTGGATTCAACTAGTCCAGTCTGTTATGTCAAGGTCAAGAAGCTGACAGGAACAATTGGAATCCTGAAGACAAAGATGGAGACAACTGGAAGTACACCCCTGAGTGAGACAGATGAAAAGCAGCCAGACTCTTCGTTTTTCCTGCGATGCCTGCAGGTGGCTGCAGTTCAGCCAATGTCTGTCACACCTTCCTCCTTGATTTCCTTCACTTCCCCTTGTTCCCCTGAGGGTAGGCTGGGATCACTGCCTCAGTGTCCTCCAGCCATGCCTACAATTACTTAGTATCTAGTCTCCAGGCCACTCAGATTGGAGCTACACATCTACTGACAGCCACAGTGGTCCCTGCTTGCTCCTGTAGTTCCTGATGCTGCTGTTTCTTTGAAGAAGTGGCTAGGAAACCACACGAAGCAGAACAGAGATTATAGAGGGATCCAGTCCAGTGTTACCAATCCCTGAAATCTCCAAGCCTCAGTGAGCTGTGAGTAACATGGCTGGGTCTCCTGGACAGTCCCAGAGAGCTGTGACAGTCCCGACTTTATCCACCTCATTTTTGTAAAGTAGCAATGCCTCCAAATGTCCCCCCAAACTAAGGCCATAATAAGTCTGGTTGTCCTGGATGTCTGTGTTCACTCTGGATGGTGTTTATCTTCACCACAGCAGGCTTGAATTTGAACCAAGCAGTAGAATTGAATTTAGATCAATCTTTAGGCTTATTTAGAAGGTTTGAATTTAGACCAATTTGGACCAATTACAGGCTTGAATTTGGATGAGTACCAGGCCTGCCATTGCTTGTAAGTAGCACTCCCTACATACACTTAGGCTAGTCTAGCAGGGTTTCCCCTTGTGCACTGACCCTTTGTGCCACAGCACAGTCCCTGTTTAAATGAAGCCTCACTCCAGTGGTGTTGTGAATCTACTTGTGATTTATTTCTCTAGTAGTGAGGGCTTGGAAGTTCCTATAAATCTACTCAGGATTTTTATACTGGTTAGTGTGTATAGAACAGTCACTTTAACCACATGCCAGTGTAATTATTTAAATACAGGATAACCCAAAACTGCATATTTTTTGTTAATTTTTATAAGACATTTTAACAAGAAATATTAAAAAATGACAATTTTAAACAATTTATTCAATACAAGAATTGGCTGGTTTAAATGATACCTGCAAAGCTCAGGATAGTCAGTATGTAAATAAATGGGCTGCCCCAGTGATGCTTGGAGTAAGCTGTTAAGTGGTTAAAAAGCAGAGATAAACACATGGTGTTGCTATCCCTGAAGAACTCCAGAGAGCAGCGGCTGATAAAGATCAGTGGCAGAGACCAGCAACAGGCAGTGCTAACCGCCAAGGTCCAGCATTGACTGATGTTGACTAGCATCACTGTGCAGTAGTAACTTAGACCAGGGCAGCAATTGGCGACCTAGGGCCCAGAGCTGTAAAACAAGAGTTCAGAGCCATTGGTACTCATTTCTGAGAGCCATTAGTATAGCTGCACTTTGCCAGCTTGTGATTTCTGTCTGTACTGAGCAAGGGAACATTCTACTGATTGGAGTCATAGGGATGTCGACTATACAGATCCTCAGGATCCCATAGCCTGTAGAAGTTATAACTTTTCCCTAGTGAGAACTAGCATATCTACTATGATTGCTGGTGATAAGGAAGCCCCTCCCTACAAGGCCACATGAATTCCAATCACATACTTCCTACCTGCCTTACCAGATGCCAGGTTAATAAAGAATTAAGCCCTTGAATAGCTGAACTGGTGACATGTATCCACTGATACAGCAGGAAATACTATCCAACTAAAGAATTATGAGAACACACTGGCATGTATGATTAGGAGATAGAGAAGTACTCTGAGATTGTATATTGAGAGTGCTTGATCAAAGGACTGGAATGTAAGCTGGAAAGCAAGAATTCTTTGACTTGGGGAAACTTTCTCTGAGAAGATATTTAATACCCATGAAAGGACTGAAAGGGATGGGTTAAATTTGCTCCCGGGAGGTTCATGAAATCCAGAATAAACAGTGTTCAACTCTCAGTAAAATTGAAATGCCTGTATTTCCCAAGCAGATCATATGAGAAGGAATTACAAAGAGTCAGAGGAATAAATACCAACGTGTACTTATTAAGCCCAGTTATATATATTAGGTGTGGCCGGAAAACTGGCCAGAGAGTGTGCTACCTGAGAGAGCCCTCAAACTGGACCGATTACCAGTGGCATAAAGAATGGATTGACAAAGAAGTGTCAGCTTCATTAAGAAGTTTAATGGGACTCTTTTCTGCAAGCCAGATAGGAGGGCAGGAGGGATATTCACACACTGAGCCCTTTGTTGAGAGAAAGAGCCCTACACAACAGAGGTCAAAAGGCAATGCTTAATTACCAGACTCCATGAGACTTCAGTTATCATAAGGTGGACAAAGTAGGGGGAGAATCGGGAAGGGCTTGGGCTGCAGAGAATTGTACACATGGATAATACAGTGGTAAAACAGAGCAAATGAGAGGTAAATTCCTGTCTAACGTCTATCATATAAAAAGAAATCAAGAGTATGGAATCAGGAGACAGAAGGTGGCTACACCAAGAATAAATCATGGTCTCTTCCTTAGTTCTAAGATCCAATACAATTTTTAGACCAGAACCACTGTTGAAAAGATGCTAGTTGGCTAGGAGTAGGGCCTCCATTGTGATTCTCCTGGTCCTGCCAGAAGGACACATTGCCACTTACTTGCTGTTAGTACATTGAGGATGGGGAGTAACCACACATTTTGAATACTGATGGACACAGAGTCTATGATGATATTGATAATCCGATACCCAGAGCCTCATCAGAGTCTTTTTGGCAAAGTGGGCAGCTATGGGGGCCAAATATTAAGGGGATCCTCACTAAAATTTTACTTCCAGGATGTACATTCTGAGTGGTCATATTGGATGGTCATATTGGATGATCAACTTCCCAGTCATTAAGTGCACAATTGGATGATAGAATAGCTCCCACGTTGAACCTTGGTCCATAGAATAAAAGCTAAGACACTATTGAAAAGCAGATAGAAACTTCTGAAATCACCTCCTCCCTTGTCATTCCTCCTGCATACTAAATCAAAACCAATATTATATCCCTGGTGAAATTAGTTTCACCTTTAAAGACATAAAATGCTTAAGGATTTGATTCCTATCATATCTACTTAATTCTGGTTCCTGTGGAAATCAGTGGGACCCCAGAGAACAATTACAGACCATCCTGTAGGTTGGGCCTGTTGGGAGCAATGCTACATAATTCTAGGGAAAAATCTTTTGAGTAGGTCTAGTTCTCCTGCCTGCAGCCCAGCTAGGACATTCCAGACATAATTGCATTTTGGCCTCTGGTCACAACTGAGACCTCTGTGATCCCCGGATGCTGTAATCTCCAGGACAAGACCACACCTGCGGGAGACCCCAGGGAGGAACCAAATCTTCATCTGCATAATTCCTCATTGTTCTTAGATTTCCACTGCCCCCCAGCCTTTTGTTACACCTTGTTTATCCCAATGTGAAGTACTGAACTCTATATTTTGCTTGTTACTTTTGTTTCCCCATGTACTGAATAAAAGGTGCTGCAAGCTAGGGGGGCTTTTGTCTTTGCTGCCCAGAGCAGCACTGATCAGACCCAAAGCTCAGCTTTTTCTCAGTTTCATTTTTCTACCTTTCCTGTAATTCGCCGTGTGCTGCCGTGGCTCGCAGGAGACTAGGACTTACTGCAGAGGTTCTGGTAACGTCCCCTTCCCCTGTTCCCTACATGGGCTAGATAGTAGCCCCAGTAATTTCTACCACATTATTGGTGTGAATTAACAAAACCTTGAGTATATACCTGAAGCTGTTCTATTTTATTCCAAATAGAAAGAAGGATCAGAAACAGTTTGCATTAATATGAACAGACAAAATATCCCACTCGTATTTTGCCTTGTGGATATGTTAACATATCTGCTATTATATAGGCCCAGAGATGTGGGCGGCATGGACACCTGGGGCAGCACACACGTCAGTTCACTGATGGCATCCGTTGATTGAACAGAACATGTAAGAGGTGACTGGTGCACTGGAAACTTTCGTAAGGCACACAAGTGCTCTAGAGGGTTGGAGATAAATTCTATAAGCCTGAGTGCCCAATCCATTGATGTTTTCAGGGGTCTAGAGATCAGGAGCTTAGTGGAGTATTCCTTCCAACATAAGATATTGCGGAATCTTGCATTTTCAGGCAGAAGGAGAGCACCACACTATTTGATAGCCCACTTTAGGTTCATGAGGCAATGGTTTCCACCCTACTTACCAGGTGGCATAGAAGGCTGTCAGCCTGAGTAGGTCCTGGAGTGGGATGGAAGATGCAGGAGACCCAAGCTGGATACAGTAAACACTGCTCTTTGGACCTCATCGCCTGTCTTGGAGACCCAGGCAGGTTTTGGGTGCCTGTGGGGAGGAATGTTGCAGTATGGGATTCATGGCGAGCTCAGTGACACAAGCATGAGGCCACCCCCTGAAAATCTGAAGCAATTCCACACCACCAACAACAGAGAATTACACACACTGAGAAACAAAGGCCTTTCACTGAATGCTGAGAGAGATGAAACTCTTGAGCCTGGGTACCTAACTTGGTAGGTAACTATGCAGGATAACTTTCCTGCATCTGGAACCACCCATTTTAGATTGAACTTGTCAGACAGGCCAAGCCATTACTGGGGCAGGCTGTCTTTCCCTTTACAGCATTTGCTTACTAAAACTCCTCCATGTTTAATCTCAGCATAGTATCTGCTTCTTAGAGCACAAGCACTAACACACTTTATTAATTTCTTTTCTCAGATGTTCATTGAGAAAATTATCAGATGCCAGAATGCAGCTCTCTATAGCATAAACTCCAGGAGGGGAGAGATTTCTGTCTATTTGTTTGCCTGGATGTGGAATAGTACCCGGCTCATGTTAACATCCAACAGATAGCCAGTACCATGTGGAGCAATAATGTGAACACCAGGGTCTCGAATATATTTTGTGACTGAGCAGTAGGTCACTTAAGTTTCTGTATAAGGACTAAGAAGTAGAAGGGACCAAATAGAGCTGAATAGCTCATGCCCTACCTAAAACCATTTAACAACTCTTTGTTGACCAATTTAAACAAGGCTAGTAGTTAAATCTAGTTAGTAGACTGCTGGTTTGCACCCTCTGAGTACTAAAAGGTAAAAAGTTATTCCCTATGGTAATAAACTGCAAGATGAGATTGCCAAAGTGAATAAAAAGGCTGACAGTAACATATAGGACACAATTAGCCAGCATATATAGAAAATCTTACAGCTATGGTGTGAAAAAAGGCACCATGTATATCTTTTTCCTCAAAGACTTAGATAAGAAAACAAAACATACGCCTAAGAGATAGCAAGAGAATAATTGCAATGTTTTACATAGTTAATTACAGGCAAAGCAACAAAGATTCAAAATTTATGTGCTAGGGGCACCTAATACATGTGGTAATTGGGAAGTTACACTCATAAAGACTTGGAAAATAGAAATCTGTGAATTCACAGAATTTTGAAACTAAGTGCTGGAGAGGTAAATTGCCAAGTTTTTAAAAGATTACATTAATTATTTTCCATTAAGCTTGGGAGGACATTAATTGAAAAATCAGAATTTTAGAAAAAAATCAAGAATTTAAGAGAATTATTTTAATACTTCTGTTTCTTAAAATGATTCAGTATCACCATCAAAAATGGAACACGTGGTATTAGTGCCGTTTTGCAGACAAATCAGTGATGGTTATGGAGCAGTCTTAAACTGTAAACTTTCTTTAAAAATGTTTCTGCTGGTCTTATAAAAGATTTGCAATAGAGAAAATGCAATTAGGGCCAGATTTTCTTCTGAAAGTCAGCAATGGCTTGTTCTTATTGTTCAACTGCTAACAATAACTTCTTTGTAAAAAAACAAAGGCAAAACAATCTACCAAACCAAAATAAAAACCATTAGAAATAAGTTGATGAAATGAGGAAAAAATCAGGTAAATTTTTAAAAAATCTGCAAAGAAATTCACAAGATGCTAGTGTTGGAGCCTTTCTAAGTAGTGAAAGATTTTTTAAAAAGACATGGATTACGAACTCAGGCAGAGGAAAGGCTTGAAAAGATATTTCATTCAAATATGAGAAAATGCAAAAATGTCAGTTAATGTGACTATCAAGAGAAGAATAATAGACCTAAAAATTTCCTGTAGATGCACAACAGCAGTATATGAAGACCCTTATTTTTGCAAATACTTCCAAAATAAGTCATGAAAAATGAAACATTCTTTTGTACTTTAAAATGTGTGACAAATGCCAATTAATTTTACCCTGGGAGCATATCAGTCTGAAAGGGGATTATAAATGCACATGCCACCAGGTGCTCTCTCTCTCTCCCTTCCAATGGGAGAGGAGAGTGTATCCATTTAAATCATTTAAATGTGACCTTATCACCAATACACTTAGAATGAGAGCAACACGGATGAAAATTGGAATAACATTGGTCTTCGGGAGGGTTAGAGAGGCTGTCCCTGCAGCAGGTTGGCAATTTGTCACATCGGCCCCTTCATGAACTATCAACCTCATTACCATGGTTCATTGCACACTTTGGCCCTGGGGAGTCTAATCCTAATAGCATGTAGACAGTGATGACACTGTGGTCTCAACTACTTCATTATCGATACACTTCAAAATACACCTCCTACATATTTGAATAAAAGAGGCGATGCATTAGAAAGGGATAAATACACAAAATGGGATCTAAAATCAGTTGAAGTATGTGGAAAAACAGGAAAGGGATCTTGGCAGTAATAGCGCCACAGAAGCAAGTCACCTTGCAAAGAGCGAGGGTGAATAATTTTGTGTGACAACTACCATTTGTTTATTCTGTTGTGGGCCGTGTCTCAACCAGTAACAGCTATAACTGTACATTAAGTAGGGCTACGAAATGAAAGAGGTCTCAGGAATATTTTTGAATCACTGCAAAGACACATAAAGCTAGGGTGTTTGAAGCGCATATATTTAACTGCCACTTCCAACACAATAACAACCACAAAACACATTGAGAATATTTTCAACAACTTTAGTCAGAAAAGGAAACTACTTTCTTTGTAGAGCTCTAATTCATATGGAATATATGGAAGTATATTATTAATCAATACTATGTTTTCTCCAATCTGTGTGTATGTATCCCTCAAATCAAACATTTAATAGAAAGCATCTATTAGGAACTCCCTGGTCACTTAAGATCTCTCTTCATCCAGCAGCAATGGATTTTGCTTCAAGCTTTGAAAAAACAAATATGGATGTGTGGGTGTGAGTGAGGGTTATAATTATAATGCTGGGTTTTCTTTGTGTTTTTCCACTATACTAAGGAAACTGAGTACACATACCATTGAGGTATATCTTCATCCCTTTTTAATTATTATTTTGAAACATAGCCTTGCTAAGTTGTCCAGATTTTGTCAAAGTTGCAGTCCTCCTGCATCAGCCTCCTGAGTAGCTGAGATAAAATGTATGTAACACCAAGCTTGGATCCTTTGTGCTTTATATTTATTGACTCATTGGCAATACAGATTAACAAACACTAGTGAAACATTTACTTGTCAAAAAGGTTGATATGCATTGATATGTTTCAACTATATTACAGACTCTAGATTGTACTCTCCCAAGTGGCAGCCATTAGCTTCATTGATTAACCTTAAATTAATGAAATTAAATAAAATTTAAAGTCAATTCTTCAGTTACTCTGGCATACATATTTCAATACATTTGACCGTGGCTACCATATTTGATGACACAGGTATGCAACGTTTCTAAAAAGAATAAAGTTTTGTTGGATAGAAATGCTCCAGTATAGCTTCTCTTTGCTTTCACTAAAGACTTAAGTAATACATGTGAAAAACAATTTGAAGTGGATTAAAATATGTAGAAAATTTGAATTTTCATAAACTTACACTTTTTTCCCTTGGCATCAGTCACTCACTGTATTTTTGACACTGACATCTAAAAATATTTTGCATTTAGCACATATTTAAATTACTCTTGGTGAACATTTGTAAAATCACTGAAATATGGTCTCAGATTTGATCATGCAAATGTCCTTTTTCACATGAAAATGTGGTTTGAGGCAGCTAAAAATTTTTGGTGAAATAGGGAATCTTTTGTTGTAGTTGCAAGTATAAATAAAATTTTATTATCAGTCATCATACATATATTTAAATGACACAGGATGGAATTTCTGGCTATAAAGTATCAGCTGTGAAAAAGTATTAGATTTTTAATAACTTAAAGTATACACAAAATTTCTGAAAATGGTTAAAGGCTGAGACATCCTATGTCAATTAAAATGTTTTGACACAAAGCTTTATAAAATATCCCTGTTTTTAGGTCATTTTTGTAGAAGAATAAACTAGCGAGATAGAGTGAATGAGGCCCCAGACTAGGATATAAAGCTAATCTTTTCAGATACTCTTAAAGATATCTGTAACTTTTCTTTCCTCAGGCCTTTTGTGCTGTGAGTGTGCATGCATGCATGCATGCATGTGCACTTTAAGATAAGGCAAACCCATATTTCAGTCACAAAAGAAATGAAAGGTTTGAAACAGTGTGAAAAGTGGTTCAGCATAGCTGGAGGCTACCTGAAATCTTAGGAGGATTTGGATAAAAATATTTCCAGCTCAGTTTGACAAAATTCTGAAGATGGAAATTGCATCAGAACTTTTGAATCCAAGGCTTTTGAATCAGTCTCTCTGACTGACCCCTTTGGGACTGCAAAGGCCAAAGGAAAAAATATTCTGCCTACCCAAAGTAGCTTATTTCTGTATGTCACATATTTTTCCTGGTCTTGATTATTTTTGCTAATGATTTCTTGGTATTTCCTTTCCTCAAAAATGTTTTAGGTTGAAGCATCCTAATTTCCCCCTTTTAACCTCTCTGCTTAAATATATTTAGAAGGCCTGTCATATGTGGGTTACTCTTTCCTAGTGTTCCATCTTTTCCATTGTCCCCTATTATTTACAAGATCAAAAATAAAGTCTTTAGATTAGCACTGATGATTTCCCCTAACTTTTGTCCAACGTTGTGATTCTCTGTTACAACCCTATGCTTCAGTAAGATTAATCTAATCATTGCTTCTCCCAAATCCCAAGCCCTTCTCACCAAGATCTCATGAGACAGTTTCTGTCAGGAATGTTCTTTACTCTCCAAATACCACATCATCCTTAAAAACTCTGTAAAACATTGTTCATATATTATCACCTAATTGACATTCCTTTCTAAGTTCTCAGAGGAATGGGTAGCAGCACAATGCTTAAGAAGATTCTAGGTCAGATTGCTTACACTTTAAACCCAGCTGGGCTAAGGATTAGCTATATGAACCTAAGGAAGTCCTTCAACCTCTTTGGGTCCTCAGAATCTCATGTAAGTAATCGCAAACCTTACTACTTTAAAAGACAGGTGTGAATATTAAGTAATAAAATGTGCACAAACCCCATGACAGCTCTCACTGCCAAACAACTGTAATGAAATGACTTGAAAGCAACAGTTTCTTGGTATTACAGCATCCTCACAGCATTTGGTGCAATATTTGGCACTTTTTAGCTCCTGGTAGTAGACTCTTACTCAATGAACATCTTTCAAATGATATATTTCAAAGCCTTTTTAATTTTGAAACTCTAAATCGATTGCTATAGGCTCGTGCCAAGTATCAGTAGATTACTTCGTGTACATGTACCAGCCAAACAGCGTAACAGATAATTTAAGAATTATAGGAATAATGAAAGTAACATAGTATAAAAGAGTTCAAGTGTCATTTTTCCATCCAGTAAGGAAAAGTAGTAATGTTTATAGATGTTCAGGCTAATTAACCATTTACCAGTCCAATTATTGAAATACAGGATGACCAAAAATTGCATATTTTTTTCACTAAATTTTAATAAGATAGTATAGCAGGAAATATAAAAACAACAATTTTATCGAATTTATTCAATACAAAAATCAACTGGTTGAAATGACACCTGGTCCCCGAGCAACACTCAGGATAGTCAGTACATAAACAAATGCACTGGCCAAGTGGCACTTTGGTAAACTATCAAGCAGTTAAATACACTAGGAAGCAGAAATAGGTGTATGGTTTAATTAAAGAAGACAGAATTCTGATTGTTCATAAACAATATGATTTTCTCCTTGGGGTGCTGGAGAATAACGACGCTTATCAAAAGGATCAATGAAGTGACTAGATATAAGATAAATATCTGTCACAATAGTTTTCCTGTATTGTAGCAATTTCCATTGGAAATATAATGGAAGAGAGGGAAAAAAACCCAATGTATCTATTATGCATTAGAAGTTACTTTAATGTACTGAAGTTTAGTTCTTTTTATTTTCTATATATACATTATTACATTTATATATTTTTATTAAACAAATGCATATATTATTTTTAATATAAAACATTTTATATTAAATGTGTTTTAAAATTAAAATATTAAAATTAAAGAGTAAATATTGGTTGTTTAGTATGAGAATAATAATTAATTTTATCACTTCTGTATTTTTTCTATTCTAAAACATATGATTCTCCAAGTTTAGGGTTATCTAATATATGAGGTTAGTCAATTTTGTTTAAACTAATTAAAACTTCAGATTTTAACCAATATATCTCTGCTTACATTATTAAATCCATATTTTAAAAGTAGGACCAGTTCCTTACATACCTTCGCTTTCTATGTCTGTAGTATTTATCACAAAGAAAAAAAAACCCCAACGCACACACAGGTACACACACACACAAACCACGTGAGCTTTTCTGTACTAGTCATTTATTCTTTGTGTCCAATTCCACCCTACACTGTATGTTCTTTTTGTGATCAGACTTCTAGAAAGTGTCCTTCCTGGACCCCTTTCTCAGATGACTTATTAAGTTCTGAAAGTGGGGGAAAAGAGCTGTAGACTGAGGGCAGTAAGAAGAGAAAAAGTACTTTCTCATATTCCAGATATCATCCATTGCTTTCCTGCAGCTAAGAACAACTGTATTTCCCTGCCACTTTTTTGGCATTCCTGGCCATGACAACTCAGAGATAGAAACGCCAGTCAGCTGAACCCATTTTGGTCACCTAAGTGCCAATTGTATTATACACCATCTATATTAAGCTTGTGGCTCAGAAAAATTATAAGCCACTTTAGTCCATGACCTTTTAAAATCACACGGACAATCAAAATAGGTCTGTTGAAATAACAACCATCTATTGTACTGCAAGAGAAATTGGAATTATGAGTGCTATTTCCTTTTCACTTTTATGAAACTAATAAGTGGCTAGATAGTTTTAATAGATTCTTATATTATGAAATAAAAGGAACTCAACTAACAACCTGAAATGTGTAACTAGAAATTATCTTCTACCAAGGTTTGAACCTCATCTGAAAAATAAGAAATATCAATCATGTACAATTATTTACTTGCTGCTAAGTAAAGAACAGGTATGTGAATCTCCACAGGTTTTCAGTTATATGTCATCAATTTTGCTTTTTGAGAAGTGATTTTACATCTGTTTTGATTATATATTTTGCCTAAGACTAGAGACCTTATCAATCTTTCATTCATCTATTTGACTCCTAATTTAATTCAAATCCTTATGCTTAACAGCTACATATATATTTTATGTTTCTGGAATTCTTGATAATATTATAATGATTAAAAATATATCAAAAGACTTTGTAGTTCTTTTTTCCATTTATTATATACAAAAGATGAAATTATTGCTTCAGCCCCAAAATGAGTTTTAATAAAATCAAACTGATTTAAAGATATTCATACCTTTATTGAGGTAGATAATAAGAGTTTTTTTTTTAGTTCTTTTATTGGTACATTTTAGGTATACAATTCATTTACATTTATCATTGGGTGTTTGTACCTGTACATGATATATCTTGGTTCTTATTTTTTTTTCCCATTACCTGTGCACCCTTCACCCCCTCTGCCCTTCCCTATTTACATAGATTTCATTTCCATTTTTTTTCTTTTCTCATAGTTTTTCCTTTCCCCTTCCCCTCCCTTCACTCCTTCATCTTTGGACCTTTTTTCCTATTTCAAATTATCAATTATTCATTTTAATCATTTTAACCCTTGTTTACACTATCAGTTTCTCACACTAGTGAAACTATTTGATGTTTACACATGTGTGTCCTATTTATTTCACTTAAGAGTATGGCCTCAATATGCATCCATTTAGCTATAAATGACTCTAGTTTCTCATTCTTTATGGCTGAGTAGTACTCCATTTTATTAAAAAAACACATTTTCTTTATCCAGTTTCCAGTTGATGGGCACTTGGGCTGCTTCCAAGCTTTAGCTATTACAAACTGTGCTGCTATGAACATGGGTGCACATATATCACTGTGGTATGATTCTTTTAATTCTTTTGGGAAGATACTCAGCAGGGGAATAGCTGGGTCAAATGGGACCTCTAGTCCTAGTTCTCTGAGGTAGCTCCATACTGACTTCCACAGTGGTTGCACCAGTCTGCACTCCCACCAGCAATGGAGAAGGGTTCCTTTCTCCCCACACCCCCACCAGCATTTGTTATTTGTTGATTTCTTGATAGCAGCCATTCTTTGTGGGGTGAGGTGGAATCTCAGTGTTGTTTTCATCTGCATCTCTCAAATGATGAGTGATGTTGAACATTTTTTCATATATTTGTTTGCTGCTTTTACTTACTTGTCTGAGAAATGTCTGTTCATTTCAGATGCCCATTTTTGAATTGGGTCTTTGAATTTGGGGGGGTCTGATTTTTTTCAATTCTTTATATATTCTAGATAGTAGTCCTTTGTCTGAGGTACAACTGCTAAAATTCTTTTCCCAGGTTGCAGGTTGCCTGTTAGCTCTGTTGGTGGTTTCTTTTGCAGTGCAGAAGCTTTTTAATAAGATGAGATCCCAGTTGTTGATTCTTTCTGCTAGTTCCCGTGCTACTGAGGTTTTCTTCATGAAGTCTTTTTCTATGCCAATGTCTTCAAGAATTCTACCTAACTTATTTTCCAGCAAGTTTAGTGTTTCTGTCTTAATATTTATATCTTTAATCCACTTCGATCTTAGTTTAGTGCATGGTGATAGGTATGGGTCTAGTTTCAATCTTTGGCAGGTTGAAATCCAGTTTTTCCAACACCATTTATTAAATAGGCTATCTTTCCTCCAATGAGGGTGATTGGCTCCTTTGTCAAAGATGAGGTGGCTGAGCATGTCTGGAGTTGTTTCTGGATCTTCTAATCTATTCCACTGATCCTCAGGTCTGTTCCTTTGCCTGTCTGCAGCGGGCTGATTCGGCACGTTCCACGCGACTCCGATAATGAGTTTATATAATTCAAAACAATAGATAGGTTTCCCAAATGTTTATATTTTTACCTGGAGGTATATTTTATATTTGTATTAAAATGGGAATAAGCCTTTTTAAAATCTTTCCAAAATAAAAAAATTTTAACTGTGAAAAACAATTTGAAAGAAATAGGAAATTTTTCTCTATGTGGCACAAATAATTTCATCTTTCCATTCCGTAACTCACATGGAGAAATGATATACTCTCAACCTACAACCAACATTATCTTCTCCATTTTTCCTATGTCTACTTGGGGATTAGAGAATTTACTGGTAAGCAAAGGAAATTGGAAGAAAATGAAGTAGTAGTCTCTTCCACCTTCATTATCTTTGTACCTTCTAGGATAGGAGCTCTTACTTAGATTAATACTAATAGGAATCTTTAACAAAAAGCAAACTCTTTAAGAGATTGAGACTTTCCTTGGAATTGAGAATTGCAAATGGATCGTCTATTTATATACAACTGAGAAATAACTGCAGTTTCAATATTGTTTCACTTCAGAATGACCAAAGCCAATTGAGCTAAATATATAATGAGGAAGATCAATTTTGATAGTGATATATAGTCTTGTTCTTACCACATAGAAATATTAAAGCATAATTATTTCCAGGTCTCCATTATTAGTTTTTATCAGTTTTTCAAGCATATGGATGTTCCCAAACGAATGGTCTATTGTTCAGCTACACAAACGGGATCATTCCATTTGACCCCAAGATGATCCGACTGTGCCTCTGGAGGAAGAGTTCATTACCTGGAGCTTGGCATGAATAATGATGACTGCCATTAGTCTTCATGAGATATTCCAAAGCTTTCAAAATTGCAGCCACAATATTTGACTCAATGACCTCCTGTGACGATTACCCCCACAGGCTAACTGCATACCATGCAATGAAATACTTTTTCATTTTTCTATATTAATATTCCATTAATTTCACATTTATTAGCGGACAATATAGGTAAAATAAACTGGTAGAACTATCTAGTGATTTCCTGGATATGTGGTCTTGATGGAATATAAAACATTATCATTGTTTCCTGAAATGTCTTTTAATAAAAAGATTTTTTATTACCTATGAACAAGACAGCTTTCAAAATAAGTCTTACATCACACTATATTTATGGCATACCTTGTAAGACTCGATGTGAGAATTTACATACTGTTATAATAAATACAAGAACTATCACAGTCACAAGTTATGAGCTACATTTTTGTAACGATGATACGATAGTGTTTTGGGTCTCTTAGGCTTATATGTTCAGGGTTGTTTGCTTGCCCATGACCAAATCAAAGAAGGTTATTTATTTTGGTAAAAAGAGAAAAAGTTTTATTTAAGATTAGCTCTGAGGAGGGACCCATTTGATTCAAATAACCATTTCACCTTTACAGGTTTAGTAGGTTCTTTTCTAGCAAGCAACATTCAGCGGAGGAAATACAATAAGACAATAGATCTTTCTGGACAGAGGCCTCTCTTCCCTTTCCTGTGGAAATGAAACTAGACTTTGGCCTCCTGGTGCCAGGATCTTTACTTTCTGGCCATTCATCTGGCCTGAGGAGAGGTGGGGTAATCATTTATGCCTGAGGAAGTCTGGAGAAGCCACTTGTCTCTAAAGGGGGGAAAAAATCTAATTTTTAATGTTCCATTTTGTAGTACTGGTTATAATAGCGTGGACTGTATTGAGAAAATATTCCATCCCTTCATTTTACTGTTGAATGTACTTCCCTGCAGCATTGATGTTGGATTTGGGTCTGTGAGTACTTTAGCAAATAGGATAATTAGCAAAGGAGACACAGGCAGAGTTTTCAAATATGCATGTCCAGTGTGGCTTGGCTTTTGCACTCTAGTGATCTGTGAAGAGAAGAGCAGGCCCCAGGCAGCCACGGAGCCCATACCTAGGTCTTAGAACATACTGTGGAGCTCAACTGCAGTCTGGAGCCAAACAGAGCTGACTCTCAGTCTGCACCAGAGCAGCCCATCCCTGACCTCCATCTGCCAAAATGATATCAAAGCAGACCCAGAGGCAAGGGCATAAATACTTGCTGTAGGCCACCACACTGCAGGGTGTTTGTTGGACAATATTAGTGAAACAATGAGCTGACAGATAAACCAAGGAGAACAGGCTGTTTCAGATTGGTCAGTGGTTCTGAAGTCATTCTAAGTTTACTTCCCAGCTCCGACTTGGAAGGAAAATATAACTCAGAACAGGGATTTCCAGTTTTAGCGGCTTACCTTAGGATGAATTTCATCATATTTTCTGGAAACAACAGGCTTGGAAATGATAGCTCATACGTGAATTGTACTTTATAAGATTTGTGACTGTTGTGAAAGGAAATGTAAGATAAATGCAAAATTATATATATATAATATATATATATATCTGCTTTCTTTTAGACATTTTTGGAATTCTAGATTTTTCCCAAATTGAGTCATATTGTTAAAAACATTCTGATTTCTGATTTGAATAGTATATTTTTTCCCAAATTGGCTACAGTTTTTAAAAAACACTGATTTTTCTCCTTGTGTAGGCAACCTGCACTGTCCTATGATAATTTTTCATGTAGAAAGAAATAGACATTTCTCCCTAAAAATTTTGCTGAACATGAACATCCTTTCTTTTTCAGATCACATAGCAGTATTTATCATGAAGAGGAAAGGACACTAGGAATGGCATGCAGGAGGGCAGAGTACAACAATGCTAATTATAACTAATGATAGTTAAGCTCTTTCAAAACTGAGAGTTTATAAGTTGTAATGTTCTTTATCTCATTCAGATTCCACAAAATTTTTGTGTGAATGTTAAAAGAGGTCATATAATCTGTCTTTTTTATAAAGCAGGGCTTAGAAATTTTGAGTCGAGTTTTTAAATGGCAAAGCTGTTATTTGGAATAAGGTACTCTGACCCTCTTATTTTTACCTATAAAAACAGTTATTAATAAAGAATAGCACACTATCATGGTATATGATAGAATTCTTACCACACAGGAGTTAAACAAGAATGCATTCTAGCCTAGTTTAGAGAGATATTTTCATATTTATTTCATTAATTTTATATTTAAAATATCTTCTTATA
The DNA here is from genome assembly GCF_000247695.1 of Heterocephalus glaber. The sequence continues at coordinate 23,921,195 of NW_004624757.1, forward strand.
TTTATATCATTCTTCTTCCACATATGCCAGATATCAGGTCATACTTTGGTCCATCACCCACTCTAGATAGCTCATGAATCCAACAATTTCTTTGCTTGTATAATGTATATTTTATCAAAAATTAATTTAATAGTCATAGTCCTGACAAGAAGACCTCACCATCATGATTTCTCTGGTGAGTTAGGATTTTTTTTTTACTACTTATCTCCCTTTCTTCAGTCTCTAGCCCCAGTAGAGAAGAAATTGGTGCTGAGGAAATCACTCCCCTTCACCCATTTGACTTTGTGGAGCACTTTAGGGCTATTCCTTCTTCCACTGTCATAGGAGAGGTAGAAACTGACAAGCCAGGAAATCTTTTGAAGCTCTGGGTGAGAGCACATGGGAATCACCAAGGTGATTGGGCCAAGGTGCACTTTCTTTAAAAATCTGTGTGCTGTGCAGTGCTTTTCACTTTCCTGTCATCCTGTCACCAGTTTTCTGTTCGTGCCACAGTTTTGTCTGCACAGACTCACCTGGAGCACCTTCACCCGTTGTCTTTAATAAGTGTAGCTGTTTTTCATTTACCATTGGTTGCATAGTTGTAATTCACTGCCGTGGTATGCAAGAGCTTGGACTCTATCTGCTGAGTTGACCCCACACTAACATTTGGTAAGCCCAGTGAGGAGATGTCAGCAGACCTCAGGAGGCTTTACCAGACATTGACCAGCAGCCGAGCAGCCCAACCAAAAAGCAAGGAAATGGTCTGCTTGGGAGACTTGCTCTCCCCTGCAGAATGGTGGGGTAGTATTTTAGTACAGAGATTTAGTATTGTAGTATAGAGATTCCTCTCCAGAAGCCATGGTTTCCCATGCCATGAGGCAGCTGGCAAGGCTTATGGCTACTGCAGATGCCAGGGAATAGGTCACGGTGCTCTGGCCTGGACAGAGGCCTTCAGGTGGCTTCCTGGAAGTTATTCCAGAACTAGGAAACATGGGCCCAGTCCACCTAATGTTGCTTCTCTTTGTGGAGAGCAGTTGGCATTGTGTTCTAGATATGAGTAGTCACTTGTGGGATGCCAAGGCTGTTGGGGGGTGGTGAGTCATGGGCCATTTTACAGCTTGCTTTCCCTCCTTCTCTCCTTTGAGAGGACTCTGCCCCTCCCCCTTGCTTTCTCTATTGGAAAATTCATATTCGTTGGATTTTTGGTGCTGAGAAACTCAGGAAAACAGAATATAAAAGTACAGTGCTTTCTCACATGAGAAAAAGAGAAAATTTGTGTATAAAATGTTTGTGGCAATAGTGGTAACAAAAGCAGCTACAGAGGCAGCCTGTATGCCTGTATGCCCATATGCCTAGATGCCTCCAGGTAGAAATGCTGGTCTACAGGCATTTTCTCCAGGGGTCATTTTTCTAATGCTAGCTGTTTCCATTCTAGTTGGTTTTGTTTTCAAAGTGATAACCATGGCCTCTAGTGTGTGCCATTATCTAAAAGGATGTGTAACCTGTGGTTGCTGCATTGTGGAGTTTCATTTGTCAACAAGTGTATATCTTTTGGTAGTTTGGTCTAACAAAAATACAAGAAAACTGATAAGATTTTGGGGTTCTGTTTAGTGTAGTGTGTGCTACCCTGCCCTAGACTGAATATTAGGCGGTTTTACAATTGGCTAAGAGGCATCTATCTAGTAAGACATTTCAGTTCTAGACTCTGGGACTGGAAGATTGTCTGTGGTCTTAGGGGGAGAGGAAGGGAAGGGGAAACGCCTATCCAAGCCTGGAGACATCTGGGCCCAAGGAGCTTTATCAGAGGACACTTTGGTAAGGGTTGAAATTGGTTATAGATAATCCAGAGGATGGATGTCCTATCAGGTTCCCATATGGGCATTAACTCTGGTAAAGGTTCTGCAAGGCTTCTATGACCTAATCCCAAGGGAATTAGCCCTACCAAGTCAAGGCTCAGAAGCTGTGCATCGGGAGATGCCCTGTCAGATCCCTAGTCACGAGTTGGAGCTTGACCCAGAGCTAGGCCTGTCGGGATCCTACAACCTAATTTGTACTCCTCCTATCTATAGACCTATCATGGAAACCACCTCATCTATTCCTTCCAGGTCCCTGCTCAGATGTCTTCTCACTCACTGGGAACAGTTCCATCCCGAGGTCCTCCAGAAAGATCATCTTCTATTCCTGTGTAAAAAAGCGGCCTAGTTATCCACTCATGGAAAACAAGATGAGGCCACCCCTTGCAGCCTTAAATATAATTTCAATTATATCTTTATTGTTGGAAACAGGAAAAATGGTTGGATGTGCCTCACAGTTAAGCTCATATGGCCCCCTATCAGAGGCCTGATCTTTATCTTTAAACTAATCCTCCCTCAGGAACTGATGCCACGAGACTTCCTTCTTTTCAGCTCTGACTCCCCATAGGCTTCTTGACAGCCTGATCTGTCAGTATCCTTAGGAGATAAAGGTCATCTTCCCAGCCCATCCCACAACAGGTCTGCCTACCATGGGGACCCAGATTCAGGGAACTCAGCATCTAAATCAGGCACCATTCTATCTCTTGGAGAGGTGGCAGACACTGACAGAACTGTCCGGGTGCTAATGTCTTTTTCAGTTACAGATATTCAGAAGTGCAAGGAAACCTAGGTAAATTTTCTGAGGACTCTAAAAAGTTTTCTGATGGTTTCCATACCCTAACATTGGCTTTTGATCTGACCTGGTGGGATTTGCAGTTCATCATGCTTTCTTGCTGCACAGCAGTAAAATAAGCTCAGGTCTATCAATCAAGGATTTGATAAAATCCAGCAGCTTTCCAACTCCTGCTTTAAAAAAAGCACTCTATAAATATACTAACTTAAACCCAGAGTCTAGGAAAGTTCAGATTATCTTAAGACAGTATTTTCTTAGTTGGGTGCTCCAGATATTAGGAGAAAGCTCCAGAAGCGCCAACAGGGCCCACAAGCTGAGATGGGTCAATTGTTTGATATGACTTATCCTGTCTTTAATAACTGTGCAAACTAAAAGACAAACAAAAGTCGAGTATCAAAAAAAGGCAGGACAAAGCCATGCTTGCTCTAATAGACATAAAGCCTGCAGTGCTGAATGAAACTGAGGTATACCAAAGAGTGGGGAAACAAGCCAGCTTGCTTCAAGTGCAAGCCTCTGGGAAACTGGTCAAAGGATTGCCTACTAAAGATGCCAAACACATCGGCGTGTCACAAACAAAAGACCCTTAGCATTAAACATAAGACCCACAGTGGCCAGGGAACAATGCTCAGACAGCAAATGACTGCCTGAAGAGGCCTGCATGGCCCTCACACAAAGACACCCTCATCACCTCCTGGGAGCCTTTGGTGACCCTAGATGCAGTGAGCAAGCCTCTGGGATATTGGTGCATCCTACTCATTCCAAAATTGCTGTGGGCTTTGAAGGAGTTAACCAAATGGCTTTTTTTAACCCCAGGTCTGAACTACTGGTTGGAAGATTTCTTTTTTAAAACAGCCTTTATGGTGGTATTAGAGTGGCTCCTACCAGTAATTGGAAGAGATATGCCCTTCCTGCTTAGGGTCACTCTGTCACTTAAACTTCTGTCAGGGTGTGTCCTAGTTGCTATAGATCCAGCCAGCCAAACCCATGGGACTCAGTATCTCTCCTGGGAGTTGATCCTCAAGCATGGTATGATGGCACCCTGGTGCCATACCCTAGCATACCTAAAAGGTGCTCATTTGTAACCTCACAGAAAGCAGTATTACCTTAAGAGAAGGAAGGTAAGGACTAAAGCCCGTTACAGTGGTACCTTGGTTCCACGATCCTGGGGAAGATGACCATATTCTTGATCCTGTGGGAAAGGTAGCCATGGTCAGGTCATGCTCTTCACCCAATGTGAAGTTCGTAAATGGAAGCAAAATTTGGCCAAACACTTCTGTTCATGAACTGAATTGTTTGGGAACAGAAGCATTCCCAAACTGAGGTGTTACCATATTGATAAATTTTGGCTACAGATTGCTGGTGCCATGGCAGTCCTCTGCAATACACCATTTTACCAGTAGTCAGCCCACCAGAGATTATTGCCTAGTATCAGACCTCAAAGCCATGAGTGATGCAGTACTATCTATTCACCCATTAGTCCTAGACCCCTATACCCTTCAGCACAGATCCTAGGAGACACTAAATTGTTCTCTGTCCTTTATCTCAAAGATGGCTATTTTTTCTATTCCTGTAGATTCTAACTCCTAGTACTTCTTTAACCACTCCTTCAGTCCTTAAGGTACAAAATATAGATAGCTGGATTTACTGCTCCAGGGTAAAACCCAAGCTCCCTGAGACATCAGAAAACAAACAAGAGAGAACACAAACCTCATATACCTGCAAAAAAGTGGACAACCTCAAGTTTCTTTTCAGTAAACACCAACTACACTGTCAGACCAGATAAGTAAAGCACTTTGTTCCCTCTAAGTAAATTGTGTAGCTAGTCCTGCTACTCTTGTTTAATACACTCAAGATCCTTGTCCCAAGTTACAGTATGACCTCTTTTGTTTTTTTCTGGGTTTTTGTTGGGGGGTCCTCCTGGAAGATTGAAAAACTGCCTCTAATATAGATAATAGACAGTGATTACTTATAGAAAAATTAAAGCTGATCACATCTTTCTCCTATCACCAACAGCCACCTAAGAACTTGACAGATAGCCTAGACAAACCTGCCCATTGTATTGCCTTCCTTCAAGATCAAATAGATTTACTAGCAACTATGGCTCATATCATCATAGAGGACTAGATTTCCTAATTGCAGATACAGAGGGGTTATGTTTGCCTCTAAAAGAAGAATATAGTATCTATGTCAATCAGTCTGAAATAGTGAGAGATACAGGACAGAATCTGGCTAACCTTCTGAGATCTGCCAAGTACTATCTGTGTCATAGATATCCTAGCCAAAAATCTAAAATGGGAATTTTGGTTACTGTCCTTGGCATGGCCTTTACTAATGCTCCTGATAACCTTATATACTTAATGTCTTGGTTAAATTTGTTTTGTCTTCTTTGGCAGCAGTTCTACTGCTGGTGATCAAACCCAAGAACAAAAGTTGTCCACACATCTACAGCTCATCAAGAAATCCTCAGAGGAAGAACACAGCTCCCTTGAACTCAAAGATCAGATAGGGCTAGAGATCTTTGGCCCCTGTATAGCACCCCTAGTTAGCCAGAAGTATCCACAGAAGACAGAACTTCCTCTTTCAACATCCCTTAAAGATCTGGGGAACCAGCTTTCTCAGGAGGAATAGTACATGTAACATAATGGGGCTGAGGAGATCACTTCCCTCCACTCATTTGACTTTGTGGAGCATCCTAGGGCTATTCCTCCTTCTATTGTACTATGAGAGGTAAAAAATAACAAAAACCCAGGAATTCTTTGAAGCTCTAGGTGAGAGCCCATGAGAAGAACCTAGGCTGGGATTTAGTTCCTTTTAAACTCCAAAACCCTGCGCTGGGCAGTGCTTTTTACTTTCCTGTTATCCTGGCACCACTTTTCTCTTTGTGCCACATTTTTATCTGCATGGTTTCACCCTAAGCACAACCTCCCATTTTCTTCCATAAATGTAGCTGGTTTTCATTTACTATTGGGTGAACAATTGTGATTCTTTGTTTGTGGTACACAAGAGCCTGGAATGATCTACTGGATCCACCATGTGCTAACAGCTCCAGAATGGGATGCTGAATCTAGGAGGTAACTAAGTCTTTTATTTTATGGTGTGTTAGTGTTAGAGCTAGAAAACACAAAACACAAACTTTTTTCCTCTCTATTCACATTCAAAGTTAAGACAACACAGAATATTTCATCTCTGGTTACCAAAAAGTGTGAAGATTTTTCTCCAACAGCAACCAAGCAATGCTCCTGCAAACATCAATGTAATGTGTTATTATTCAATTATTTTCTATTCTGACACTGCCTAGAGATAGCCTCAGACCCCACAGTTTAAGTACCCAGACCCACATCTCTGCCATTCCACCTTCAGATGCCAGGCACAAGTGGCAGTTTGCCATCAATACTTCTACCCAACATGCTATAAATCATTGGTTCACAACCTTCTCCTCAAGATTCAGTTATCTGCTGCAACAGATTCCAGAAATCAGGAAAGCATTTAACATAAGTTTACTGTTTTATTAATGAAGAAAATCATGAAGGATACAGATGAACATTCAGATTGAAGAGAGGCATTAGGCAAGGCGTAGAAAGGAGGAAGTAATGCGTCACCCTCCAGGAGCCTCCATGTGGTCAATGCCTAGAAGCTCCCTACACAAGCGCCTGGTGTTCTGTGGAAATTTTGATAAGTAGACTTAAGCGATTAAGTCATTGTTTATTGATGATCAACTTGAACTTCAACTGAATGTCCCAACCCTCTGAATATATCTTCATCTTTCAAGTGGCCAGCCCCCACTCTGAAGCTTGGAGAGGCCCCCAGCTACCAGTTATCTTATTGGCATATAAAAGACTTTTTATCACTTGAGAAATCACAAGGATTTTAGGAAATGTGTGCAAGGGTGCTATTTCTTATTGTTTCTAGTTATTCCCTTAATGAGTTATTTGTTCACCTCATGGCTTAATATATTCAAATTTTCACATTTTTGACATGAAAACTAAAACCAAATAAGTAAATAACATAAGAATAGCAGAAGAAAAAAAAGAGGAAAGAAAGCAACAAGAAGCAAAGTAAAAAGTCCATTATTTACCTGAACCAATCCCTGGAACAGTTGAAGAAGTAGTTACTGTTGCTGTCTGATAGCTCAAGGCAAAAATGTTAAAATTTTGTAGCTTATAGTGAATACTGGACTGGATATGGTAGACTACTGCAAGCTTTCAGCTGCCATTATTAGAAGGTCTAAGAAAGTGGAGATTTGTCACGAGAAAACAAGGGCATTAGTATGGATGCTATGCTTAGTGATAATCATTAATAACATTATGGTTTTATCTCTGTTTATGAACCTATAGGTTAATTATCACATAATTGTTATCTGTGATACATAATAATTACATTTATTTTTGGAAATTGATAAATATATGAGATATGATCAAAATGTATTGTGAATATTTAAATGAAAAACATATTAAGGTAAAAGAAAGACTCATTGCTATTACTCCCTCTCAAAATACCCCCTTTTCTTTGAATACATTTATCCTATTATGTTTGCCACTTTCTGAAGGAATTCTAGAAGTTCTCTTTCATAAGTGTCTTTATGAGCTGTGATAAAAAATACAGTGAATGTTGCTGCTAATGAAACTATTTCCTTAAAACATTATGATGTACCTCATCCACCTCATTCTGAGTTCTGGGATCATGTGACCTCTGACTCTTCCCCAAAGTCAAAATGATCATGAAAGGTAAACATTTTGAATCAGTTTAGGACATCATGGCAGCCACAATGACGTATATTTTCAATTGTACCTCTCTTTTTTTTTATAAACCTTTTCTCTCTCTCTCTCTTTTTTTTTTTTTGGTACTGAGGATCAAACTCGGGTCCTTGTGCTTGAGGGGCAGGCAGCAGAACCACCAAGCTAAATCCCTGGCCCAATTGTATCTGCTTTACATCACATTTCAGTAATTTTTGTTATCATTTCCTCTTCCTCCTTCTCCTCTCTTCTGCCTTCCCTACTCAACTTCATCATATCCAAGAAGTCTATCTTGCTGTTTCTTACCATCTTTCCTTATTTTACTCTTTAATTTATTCATGTTTTGCATTCCTCATATAAGAGAAACTATGCAATAACTAACCTTCTGGAACTGAATTACTCTCTTAAGGTTATAATCTCAAGTTCCATATATTTTCCTCCAGATGACTCGATTTTATCCTTCAGGACCGAGTAATACTCCATTGTGTAAAACTACCACAATCTTTCTCTCTGCTGTTTTGGGGCATACAGGCTCTTTTGCTTTTTATCTGAACTCCCTTGAAAACCTCAAGGTAGACTTGTGAGCAGTAACTGGATCATGAGGCACTATAGCTAGATGTGGCATTAGGAGGTAGAGCCTGGTTGAAAGAGGTGGGTCTCTGGGGTTGTGACCTGGAAAAACATATCTCCTTTTCTGGCAACTCCCTTCATTCTGCTTCCTGGTTGCCATGATGTGAGCAGATTTCCTCCATACCAGGCCCTTCTACCTTCTGTGGAGTCAGCTAGCGATGGACTAAGACAAAATAAACTTTCTTCCTTTAAGTTGTAGGTGTCAGGTATTTTGTTTCAGTGAAAATAAAGTAACTAAAACCTAGGCTGCTTCCGTAGTTCAACAGGTGTGAATGGTGAGGCTTATAAATATGGCTATGTATGTATCTCTACAGTATAAAGTCATTAACTCTTGGGCAAATTATTCAGGAAAGGTATAGCTGGGTCAAATGAAATTTCTATTTTTCACTTTTTGAGGACTCTTCATACTATTTTCCATAATGATTGCAGTAGTTTACATTCCCATCAAAAATGTGAAATGCTTCCTTTCCCCCAAAACTTGCCAGTATTTGTTTTTGTGTTCTTGACAATGGCCATTCTTACTGGAGTAAGATGAAATCTCAGTATTGTTTTGATTTGTATTTTCACAATGGCTGGAGATATTGAATATTTTTTTTCATGGGCCTGATGGATATTTGTGCTTCTTTTGAAAAATGTCTGTACTAGTGATGGTGAATCTTTTAGAAACCGAGGGCCCAAACTGCAACCCAAAACTTATAGCAAAGTGCCAACACTGCAATTAAATCTGAATACTGAGGTCTTAGTTTAGAAAAAAATGACTCATGCATTTAATCTTTTGTCTTAAAAGAAAGACACAGTAAAAGAGTAAAAGAGCTTTCAATGATGCAAACAGCTTTTTTTTTTGTGGGGGGGGGGGATTGAACTCCGGTCTTTATGCTTGCACAGCAGGAGCCAAAACCACTGAGCTAAATCCCCGGCCCACAAACAGCTTTTTGTTGAAAGGAAAAAGTGGATTTGGCATGCTTTTGCACAATTAATGTAACCTTTGCTGTTGTATGCACGCTGATAATTTGTCAATCTTTCGCTGGGGTAACTTGGCTCACGTGCCGACAGAGAGGGCTCTGTGTGCCTGGTGTGGTATGTGTGCTGTAGGTTCACCACCGCTGATCTATAGACTTCATTTCCCCACTTTTTGGATAGTCTTTTGTTTTTTTGAGACCTAAGATTTTTGAGTTCTTTATGCATTTAAGATATTAGACTCTATTAAGAGAAGTTAGCAAAATTCTTGCGGATATTTTTTTTTTTTTGTACTGGGGAATCGAAGTCAGGTCCTTGTGCTTTCGAGACAGGTGGCAGAACCACTGAGCTAAATCCCGGGCCCATCTTGCCCATTCTTAAGCTTATCTTTCACTCTGTTGTTTCCTTTGCTGTACAGAACCTTTTTAATTTAATACAATGCCATTTGCTGATTTTTGTACTATTGGAGCTCTGTTCAGGAAGTTCTTGCCTATTCCTATGTCTTCAAGTTTTTGTCCTACTTTATCTTCCAGCAATTTCAGTGTTTCTGTTTTTATATCTAGGTCTCTGCTCAGTTTTGATTGATTTTAACAAGGGTGAGAGAGGCAGGTCTAGGTTCATTCTTCTGCATATGGAGAGCCAGTTTTCCTAGAACCATGTGTTAAACCGTGTATCTTTTCCTTGATATATATGTGTGTATATATATATATATATAATACAAATTACCCTGGCATTTTTGAAAAACAAAGTTATGGTTTGATCAACTGTCAAATTTCATGTGTGAGAAATTTAATCCCTGAAGTCACACATTAATGGTATTTGAGAAGTGGACCTTTGGGAAGTAATTGAGTAACAAAAGCCCTGGTTTGAAGAACTGGTTAATCCACTCATGAATTAATGAATGAATGAGTTATTGTGGGAGTGGCTTTTATGAAAAAGGCAAACTCTCTTTAGCATACTTGCTCTGCCTTGCCATTTGATGCTCTCCACCCTGTTATGAGGTGGCAGAAGAAGTTGTGACATTGTGTTTTTGCAATTCTCAGTCATTATAACCATAGGCTAAATAAGGCTCTGTTCCTTATAAATTACCCAACCTGTGGTATTCAATGATGGCAACAGGAGACTGACTAAGACAGATAACAACAATAAAACATTTTAAAATGCTTTGATGTACCAGAAAAGAAGCAAAGACACATTGAAATGAGCAGAGACTCCAGTATCCAGAAACAGAAATAGTGATATCATTCTGGGGTTTTGCTTCTGAAGGAAACAGGGACTCAGGGGGCCCATTTGAGATAGGGTGAGAATCTGGCACTAGGGTTATTGCATGGAACTAATTCTGCACCAGTACTCCTCAAAGTGCAGTAGAGATGCAAAGGAGCTGGAATAACTGCCCAAAGCTGGACTGTGAAAAGCTCTTTGCCTGATAACAACCTGAGAGTAGAGTAAGAACACATGGAGAGCCATTATGTGACTGGCTGGGGTGTCTATGAGCTAGAAGGACTGACACAAGCAAGATAAAAAGTTATTTAAACCTGAGTGACCACAAAATTTTAGGTTGAGGTAACAGTAAAACACCCATAATTGTGGGTGGAGCAAAGAGAAAGAAAAACAAATTTCAAAATAAAATTTCTAATCAAAGTAAATCTCCAGATGAACACTGCAAAAGAGATGGAGAAAAATGAACAGCTCACAAACACAATAAATGTGAGAAGAAATTTGTGGAGCAATGAAAAAGAATTCATACAGTGACGGGTTAAGATACACAAGAGTTTATGAAACAAAAACTTGATTAATTCCCAGTTGATAAAAACTACATAATTAGAAATATTATAAATTTAAGTTTAATGTTACAAAGAAATGCTAAGTAAACTGGCAAGTCATACATAATATAGGAAAGGATGGATCAGAAAATAAATTCATTACTCTTTAAAGGTACATGGAATTTGAAGGAAATAATATCCTTGACCCTATCATAATTCTGGTGGTGGTTTTGAGAATAATTGTCTTTTATTGTGGTAAAGTAGGAATAACATGCAATTTATAATTTAAATGATTTTTATGTGTACATATCAGTGCAGTTAAGAATATTCATACAATTGAGCAAACATCATCATCGCCCATCTCTAGAGCTTCTTCATTTCTCCAATGAAACTGTATCCACTAAACAACAGGCTGTTCCCTCCTTCCATGGTTCCCAGGGGATGTCAGTATGAACTTGGCTACTCTAAGTAATGCAGATATTACAAATATGTCTACTGGGCCACTGCCCTCCATTCACCTGAACCTAGGCTATTCTCCAGAGCCAGCCCCTGAGCTTTGTCTACTGCCTGAAGGCAGAGATATCCCTGAGCCCACCCTAGAAAGGATGTGTGTATGCAGACCTATCAGCATGACTTGCAATAACCTTTCTTCACTCAGAGCTCATTGAAGGTTCATGCATATGGAGCGCATCTCATACACACAACTATAAGAGTGAATTATGGGAAAGAATATGTACAGTAGACACAGCTGACAGACTCAGCACCTGTTACTCACATTGTCCATGATGCTCTAGAAAACCTAATGGAAGGTGCCCTAGACCTGGAGCAACGTTTTAAACCCAATGTCCTCAAGCTCTCATGCCATTTTCCTTTTCTACCCCCAGCCTGATCACTCTGATCAGAGCGTCAATAAAATTAAATTTTGGGGCTTTTTCCTTAACATCATATGCCATGTCCAATTCTTTTTCTGTTGGGCACAAAAACCTGGAAACCTGTCCCAGGACCCCATCATTCATGGGAACATAAGTACCCATATAAGTGGAATGATACAATATTTGTCCTTTAAGATGCAAGTTATTTTATTTTCTATAATATCTTCAGGATTCATCCATATCATAACATGCTTCAGAAATGTCTTCCTTATAAGACTGAAAATGTTCCACTGCATATGCCACATTTTGTTTAGCCATTCATCTTTTGATGAACACTTGGGTTGTTTCCATCTTTTGGCTATTATAACTAATATTGTTATATACACCAAATATACAGATAGTCCTTCAAGTCTTTGCTTTCAATTCTTTTTGGTATCTACCTAATTTCTGGGCCAATGTTTAATTTGGGGGGAACAGTTATATTCTTTCCTGCAGTGGCTGAATCACCTCACTCTTCTAGCAGCAATGCAGAAAGATTCCAATTCCTCCACATCCTAGCCATCACCTGTTATTTTCTGTTTTTGCTTGTGATGACAACCATTCTGCTAGATATGAGATAGTAACTCATTATGGTTTTATTTGTATTTGCTTAGTGATTAATAATGATAACCATATTTTCATGTGTTTAGTGGCCATCTGTAGATCCCCTTTAGAAAAGTTTTTACTTGTCTTTACCTTTATGAAATTTGGGTTATTTTTTATTGAATGAGAATAATATTTTAAAATAATCAGATTATATAGCCCCCTTACTTAAGACTCTAGCAGGGTCTTAGACTGGTCAGGTTGTTATAACAAAAATATCATATGCTGGGTGGTTTATGAACAGCAGAAATGTATTTTTCATAGTCTATAGTCTAGGAAGCCCAATATTAAAATATGGTAGATCAAATGTCTGGTAAGGGCTCATTTCCTTATAGCCAACCATCTTTTCACTATAACCTCACACAGCCGAAGGGACAAAGATCTCCCTGCCTGAGCTTTTCAGGACATCATGAGGGTTTTCAGGATGTTCATGAGGGTGCTGCCCTTATGACCTGCATCCCTGAAGTGCCTCACATCCTAATATTATTATAGAGATGATGATTTTAACATACGAGTTTTGGTAGACCCAAACACTCAGCCCAAACATAGCACATGGCTTCCCTCAGAAATAGAATAAAAGCCTTAAATTTGCCTGAGCTGGTGCTCTGTGGTCTGGCTTGGCTGGTTTCTAATCTGCCTTTCTTCTTCTAAGTGCCCCACAGGCTGTCCTTCTTCATTAGCTTGGAAACTGTCAAGCTCCTCCCACCTTGAGGCCTCCACAGCTGTTTCTTCTGAGCATGAGCATCTTCAATCCGCCTTCTGGCTTCTGGTCCTTAATACCCTTCTGACCTTAGTTTATGTGCCATGCTCTTTGCAAAGGCTTTCCACAAGTACTCTAAGTTAGGCATCTACATAGGAACTCCATACTAACATTTCCTCTATTCTTTCTTCTCTCTCTTTCTCTCTTTTCCTTAAAATGACTCACCAATATTTTATTTTATATATGCATCCATTGGTTTACTTATTCGAATCCTATGTCTTCTGCTAGACTATGTATTGGCTATACCCTGTATCCTTTGTCTTTTTTTAAGTGAATATTGAGGGCCTAAAATGACACTTGGCATATCTTGGATATAATTAAACATTATATCCATATGAGTCCATATGATGAGGAAATACAGGGGTTTGTAGATGTGGGAGGATAATGAGTTACTGAAGCTGAAGACCCCCGCACCAAGAGCATGGGTGATGTTAGAATTGCTCTCTATGTTGTAAGAGCTTTGCTCTTCTCTAATAATCTATTCGGTCATTGTTTAGCCTCCTTTACTCTTTGTAACATGACTTCAAATGCCCCAAATCAGATTGTTTGTAGCAGACAGGGAAACAAGACATATTTCGCATTTAATAACTTTCTTGCAGACTACTTTTCCTTTCCCTTCCTTTAAGACTTATTTCAGACAGAAATTCTCTAACCAAGTCAACTGGAGTCTGAGGGGAACAAGGGCAGCTGTAGGCAGGCAGCAGGCACAGGCAGCAGTCTTGACACACTCCCTGTGTAACTGGGCAGAGTGCATGGTGTCACTTCTGCTCCCCTCAAATTTAGTATGATTTAATCAATAAAAATGTATCATAGGAAGTTATTTCTTCAAATTTTTACTTTAATAAAAATTGTAGTTTACTTCCTCTGTCCCTATACCACTAAGCTAGGCTGTTAAACTATACTCCATATTGTGCCACTTTAGTCCCCTGGGGTCTGTGTTTATACACAAATGAGAAAATAGCACTTGCATAGAATTTATTTTCAGATATGACTAATTAAATAACTGCAAGGTACTTTTCAAGAGTTGAAAGATATAAAGTTTGTGTAAGAGCAAGTTTCCTTAGAGACGTGCTTTATCATAGAAGAGATTAAAGAAAATTAATTTTGTTTTTCCTCTGCATGAGCTTAAAAATGTCTATTTTAATTAAAAACCATAGGAAATGTAATGATTACCTAGCAAAAGCACTAGGAGCGTATCTTAGTAGATTTTGCATTAGTATTATCAGGTTTAAGCCCTTTTGATATAGAAGGAAATGGCTCTTTGTCAAAATCTTACAACTGCCAACAAAGTAGTTCTGGTTCCCCCTCTTAAAAGCACCTTTGCTTCTCACAGAAATGTTTAATGGTGATTGCATATCTTGCTTTTGAAGCCATTGGTGCTGGTGAAGTTAATTATGCTTGCTCTCATATTATCATCCTGTGTCATTTTAGACTGTTTAAAATGACATAGAAAAAGAGTGACTTATTACACTGACGAATCAAAGTCCTCAGAGCAAAGGTTTAAATATACTAAGAGCTCCTTCAGTCTCGCCCACTTTCATGCTCACAGTGCCAGTTAGGATGACCACTCTCCCTTCTGTGGGACTCGCCCGCTCTTCATCTAGTCCATTCTTCTGATCTTCTGATCTGTTCAGTCACATTATCTCCATGGAGTATTTGGTGACATGACCTTTTCAGCTTCCACTGAGTCCCCTTGGATAGCCCCTACTTACTACACCATTTTGCATTAGGCATGTAAGCATTTGTCTTATGCCTCTAGTTGAGAATACTGGTTCATTTTCATTCCATATATCACATAAAATAGTATACAATACACATTCAGCAAATGGTATAAAATCAAAGTTAATGTTCGGAGATCAACATTCACCACAAATAATGCTTTATAGGCATTGTGTTGATTTATTCATACTTTATGATAAGAAACAAATTTGGAAGTTTAAGAAATGGTACCTATTCTACATTCCTATAGGCAGAAATTTTCCTGCATTTCTCCCATTTTTCCCATTCATGACTTCCAATGTAGGTGCAAATCCACAATAGACCTTTAAGAACCGATGTTTAATTGAAACGTAAAGGTTCACACTAAAAAGGCAGCCCTAGGGAGGACAGAGTATAATATTCATTTCTGTAGCAGCATTGCTTCCTCCTTATAACAGCAGGTTTTTGGAGTAGATATTTGTGTAAGTAATGTGAAGGTTATTCGTATATTCATAACTGGCTAAAAATAATCTTGCATTCTGCATCTTTCATCTGTGTCAAAAGCAGTTCACACAAACATTTGAAACCCTTCTTCAGAAAATCAGTTTTGAGAAAGGATTATTATAATGTGCCATTTTATCTCATATTTATTCTACATCTATTTTAGCAAACAGAGATGAGAAGATGATCTATTAGTTACCACATAAACTTTGTGCTACCCTGAAGACTAACGCTGTTTCTAAAAGTAAAGATCTATACAGGAACTGGAGGTTAAAATCCCAAGCAACAAAACACCAGATTGCAAAAATCTCCCCCCATTCTCTGTCACAGCTCCCTTAGGTTGGCTTGGTCTGTTTAGTGGCAGTTGTTCCAGGTCAGTCTGCATCAGCATGCCCAAGTGGCTGAAGAGCAATTCCCTCAGAGGCTGCACCCACTGGAAAGGCGGAGGGAGTTGCCTGCCTTCCTAGAGTGAGGTCACAGGCAGGCAAGAGGGATCCAGCCAGTGGGCAGCTTGAGAGCCCAGCTGTTCCCAGAGGCTGCACAGATTGGAAACAAGGCTTTATCTCCCTGCGCTCACCAGTGGACTTGGGATGCACTAGAAAGAAGGCACAAACTTGGGCTGAAAGTCTCTCTTCAAACAGTAGTCCCTCAAAAGGGCTGAACACTATTAGCTGTCAACATTTCTAGTAGCTGAGGGGAACGAGTGTTTTACTCCTGAAAGGGGAGGAGCTGTGTGGGACAATACAGGCCCACTGTACTTGCCTTTTTTCTTTTGATACTGGGGATTGAACTCAGGACCTTGCGCTTGCGAGTCAGGTGGAGGCACCACTGAGCTAAATTCCTGGCCCTGTAATTGTCTTTTGAAAGGAAATAATGTATAAAATTACATACATCAGTAAAATACATCTGTATAGTTATGTTATTTTTCTTTCAATTATGAGACAACCATGCTTTTAGGAAGAACTACCTGTGAAAGCCATAAGTGATGTTATTGTTATTATAGAAGAGAGAATCCAGATGCAGAATAATGGCCATTAATATTTCCAAATTCATGAATTTAACTATAATAACACCTTATAAACTATAGAACCATATTTTAAATATTTTATATGTTCATCAATTTTATAATATGTACTGTATTGTTGATCTTAGATTTAGAACTAATAATTTCTAATTTCTTCTGTTTTGAGAGTAAAACTATTAGGAAAAATGGCTGTAAATTGTGTAAACTCAGTCAGCCTGAGATAATTTATATCCTTCTAACTACACTTATAAAGATAAAATATTAACAGTATTTTGAAAGGATCAAGTACAGTTAGATATCTGTTGTCTAGTGACCATTAGGAGAGGAAGGGGTGGGGTGGGGTATGAAGAAGTATTACATTGAATAAGAAATATGCACATATGCATATACGAATGCGTGTTTGAATGTGTTACATATATAAATGTGCAAGGAATTTAAAAAAGTATTATAATAAAAACATTTCTGTAAAAACTCAATGTTATTTCCTTTTTATTTTCCATATTTCCTTCACTTTTTACAAAATTATGCATGATATATGTATATATATATATACATATTATATATACATTCCTGTCTGTGTGATGATATACATTTGGAGGCCATGTTCTATGAAAGCAAGGAAAGAACCAAGTTAGTTTTTTTTCTTTCTTAGCTTGTGTATGCTAGAGGTTGGATAGAAGGAACTCCACATAGTTCTATCAATTTGAAACAAGAGAAAAGCATTACTCACAGGTTGTATAAAGATCACAAAGCTTTCTGATTGCCTGTAACCTTTTCTCTCATAGAAGATGCTTAAATGCCAATGATGAGTGACTGAGTGGGGCTTCAGGATGGCTTTACCTGTACTCTAGCCCAAATAAACACTCATTTGGTTCCAGGATTTGGATTTACAAGGAATGGTTTCAGTTTTCATTTTTTTCCACTTGAAATAATGTTATTCTTCATTTACATTCTTGGAACCTCAGTTCAGCTATCCCTGTTTTTCAATAGTAAATTTTATTTGATTGTGGTTTTATTTAGTTTATTTTGATAACATTTACCACAAGAGATATGCTGAAGAACAGACTCTCCAAATATTACAGAAGTCTTCTTGTTTCCATTTTCATATATTTGTTAATTGTCAGTGAGGCCATACTGAATGGTGCTTTTGTATCTCCTATTCTCTCACTCACTGAATACTCTTTACTTTTTGCTGACAGCATTTTACAGATTGGCTTTTCAGAGAGTGGGAAATTGTCAACACTGATGCTTCTTCTGAACCTTTGCTGCTCCATGGCGGCAGGGCTATTGATTTCACTCATATCACTGTCAGACACAATGTTATTGAAGTTTTTAAAAATGTATTTTCGACTCTGTTTTAGACCAATTTAGTGATTAGGGGAAAGCTATAAATATGCAATCATTTTGCAAAACTTCCTGCCCTTAAAGTATTAGACACTGAAGCAAAGCCTTTTTCCCACTGCTTTAGGAAGTTGCTTGACAATTCTGATGAATCATGCAACAAAGTTCAGTGATTGTAATGCAGAGGAAGGCCCTTTGGTGAAGAAGAAAGCACTCTGGAGGCTCCATACCCAGGGTTTGTCACCATTCAGGTTCCGGTCCTCAGCGTTTGAGGCTTAGGAACTCATCTAGTTTGTAGCCTAGATTTGATTAGACTCTGGGATTTTTATTCAGATTTACCAATTTTATTTTTTTTTCAGATTTACCAATTTTAAAAGAATGTGTGTGTGTTAAATACGAGTTTCAAATATATTCATACACAGAAATATATATATATACACATATATACATATATAAACATATATACATATATATATGTATATATATATGAATATATATGAATTTACAGTGTAGGCTTATGGTGGCTACCTGGGGAAGAGTTGTGGAAGGATCTTCCTGTACTGGAGAGCTGAAGGATCTAGGCAAAACCAAGGCCTGTAGCTCAGAGTCTGATGCACGTCAGTGTCAGGAAGCCGAAGGTGTGGGAGACTGCCCCATTGATTATGCCCAAAGTAGCCGTAAGCAGTGCAGGCTGTAAAGAGTTCACCCCACAATTGGCTTGTTCATAGAAGTGAGTCTGGCCGAAGCCTACATGATTCAAAGGAGTGCTGTAGGTGGCATACAGGTTAACACAACCTCTTCACCAATGGCCACAGCAGAGACCAGAGAGACGGCCTGTGAAGCTGTTGGGCTCAGTGTGAGATAACGTAGCAGCTGAGGTTGGGGTGACTCACACCCAAATTCCATTCCCAGAGTTAAAACCTTCTTTACTAAAAAGACAAGGTTAATTATTATATACTATACTTTGTCTATTCTATTCCTAATTCAAGAATTCTTTGTCTTTTCCTTTACAATCTTTTCCTGCATCAGCAATGTATCCATTGCAGCTCCATGTAGCTCCTTTACCTCAATCTAACTATCATGTCACCAATCAATATCAGCAGCTTTGGCTAGCCAGGGCCTTTGCTGTTCAAGCTTCTGACTGCTCAAGCACCAGTCATCCTGGTTCCCTGTGTAACTGGCTCTTTAACTGTCTCTGTGTCTTTCTTTGTGCCTTGTGTCATAGCATTGAGCAGGAGATTAAAACCTGCTGCAGGAGTCCCCAGTATGCAGGGTGTATGCTGAAAGGCTGAGTGTGTGTTCTACAAGGCTGAAGAATTTTCACTGGAAGCCTGGAGATAGATATCCAAACTGATGGTTGGGACTGGAGCTCCACCTGGGAAAGAGAAGTGAGTTCCTTCTTCTTTCCCTTTTCACCGAGGCTACAAGTCTATTGTTTGGTGCCACCCACACCCATCTCCAGTAAATTCATCATCCAGTCACACCTGGAACTGTGTAAGCCAATAAGTGGGCCATTCCTCACTCAAGCTGACCCCACAGTGAACTATCACTATATGTATATCTATCTATCTATCTATCTATCTATCTATCTATCTATCTATCATCTATCTATCATTTATCTATCATCTATCTATCATCTATCTATCTATCTATCTATCATCTATCTATCCATCCATGCATTATGAACACATATATCTTAGTTAACAGTGAGAATTTTGTCATGAGAAAGAACTACTCACATTGGTTCAACAAAAGGACTTTCTTCCTATAGCATTTCAAATATCAGGAAGATTACTGGGTGATTATAGAATCAAAACACTCCAAGATATAGGCTAAACTTTTTTAGTGTTATTAGGTTAAGATAGGTTATATTTTACCAAGATGCATGCCTTTACCAATATAGTTCCTAGTAAACATTTCCTTTCTTCTACATAGTTATTAGGCAAATATAAATATCATGTCATTTTTCTTCCCTCCCCCCCACTTTTTGTAATACCAGGGGATGAACTCAGGGCTTCACATAGTCTAGAAAAATGTTCTTCCGCTGAGCTGCACCCCCAGTGCTATTGTGCCATTCTTTCATCACAACCCATTTTCTGCCCTTATTGATCGTTGTGCTTTTTCTAGTGGACACATAGTTTCTCTAAAGATGCCAGATGGTTCAGTAAGGTGCAGTTACTGATGACTTTAGATCAATTTTTTAATTTTAAAGAGACTTTCCTTCCTTCCCTAATACACTGTGTGTCCACGTCATGTTAAAATTTCACAGGGCAAAATTATAGCCTAAGTTCTTAAATATCACCTTTCTTTTGTTTCTCCGTGGGCTACTTAGTAATGTCAACATTTTCTAACCCTCAAGTTTTATCATAGTTTGCCCACTCTTAATGCATACTGGATTCACCTGTAAAACTTTTACAGCCTAATACTTGGATTTGTATCATTTCAACAACTAAAAATTTCAAATCTCAAAGTGAAGTGGAATATATATTTTCAAAATCTTCACAAGTTATTCTGATGTGGCAGCATGCTTTAAAGCCCTAGTTTAGACACTTGACTTAACACCAAGGTATATAATTTTCTCCTCAGATAAGAATACTCACTGTTATAGTGTCCAACCAATTGCTATATTTGATATAATCCTTTCTTGACCTGAACCATGTCCACTTTGGAGAGTTGAGAATAAAGTACTATTGTTAGCTTACAACCCTAATATGCACCAAAATATCATATCAATAGTGATGTAGGGCTCTTGCTTGTATAAAAATATTTTTTAAATTAACAAGGATCTGAATGTGGGGCCCACTCCTATAATCCCAGTACTTGGGAGGCTGAGGCAAGAGGACCACCATGAGTTGAGGCCAGCATGGGCTAGATAATGAGTTCCAAGCCAGCCTGAATCACAAAGGGAGATTGTCTCAAAAAAAGTTAAAAAGAGCTAACCTTTTACCTTAACTCTCTATATGTCAGGTATTGGACAGTTTAACTCTGCAAACCTCTTCAATCATCTCTCTTTCCCACACTAAATGGACACCATTTTTATCACTGATTTATAATAAAGCAAGCTAAAACACAAAGGGGACACATAATTCACAAAGTGCCAAAGTTAATAAATGAGGAGTAAGAGTCACAGCTTTCGTTTAACTCCAGATTTTTCTTTTTTTTTCTCTGCCTGAGATGGGATATTATACTTTGTTGTTTTTGAACAAGATAAAATACAACCCAACAAGGTGGACATTAATGGGAAAAATACAACTGCATTGCAAGTCAGATATTCAGGAAAAGAACTTCTAATCACATCAATACATTACACAACTTGAAATTAATTAACTGCAAAATACATTGAGACAGCAAATATTAAGCCATTCAGTTTAAGCATACACAAAATTTGTAGTAAAAAGACAAAAAGCAGGTTTATTATCATAAAGACAAGGGTGGGGGAACACCAGTAGGAAGTGTTTTACATTAGGAAGAGGAGTTGCTTCTTAGTACAGTGTGACCACGTGTGCACAACCCTGAATCTCTCACAAAGACCAGGAAAAGTCAGTAGGTAGGGAGAACACGTTTTCATTTTAGATCATTAATCTTTGCTTTTTATTGTATTGCATTTATTCTGGAGGCATATCATGTAAAACAAAAGCAAACATGAGAGAAAACAAATGGTTCACTTCCTTCTCTTCAGAAACATATTCTTCTGCATAGGCTACAAGGAAATGCAAGGAATCCATGATATACTATGGCATACACATTAATAAATAAGCACTGAAGAAGTTAGGTGGTAAAGCTTCAAGGAAGAGGGTCATGATAAGTAGCAGTGACAGAAATGACCAGGTCCAGCTGTCTGCATGTGGGATGAGGAGCTGGACTCCCTGCTGGGGTTATGCAAGACCTTGTGGGGAACAGCCCTTTCAGCTTAGATAATTCTTTGAGAGATGGTGGCTTGGGTCTTTTTGCCAGCACCATTCAGAGTAGTTGGGGGAAATAAATCCTTAATTTCTGAAGGAAACCTAAGTGAAACCTTAGGATTCATTCTCTAATAGACCTGGGGCTCTGAGCATCAGAATTAACTCAACTAAAAAAACTTGAGTACACTAAATCAGCCTCTCTCAGGATGGAGCCTAGATGACTGATCAATTTTAGAAAGCTCCACAAGTAATTCTGCTGATCTTCTGGGTTTGTGAACCACTGATCTAAAAGGCACAAAACTGCTCTCATGGAGATTCAAAAATAATTACACATTCCTTCCTTGACTATTCAGTAAGCTCACATAGGATACACTACTCCTTAATGGGCAAAGCCAAAGGATGAGTGAAGAAATCACATTATGAATAGCCCTGCATTCAAAGCAAGGGCAGATAGGCATTTCATCTCTGTTCTACATTACATAAGAACAAAGGGATTAAGCACAATAGGAAACCCATTAAATTGCTATTGCACTTAGGAGAAATTAAAGGTTATGTTCAGACCATTATAGAATAGACATAGGATTCATAAAACTATGTTAATCTATAAAATCTTCAGATAGATACATAATGAGCTATCTGGGCAAGCATATAGAATAAATAAAATTAATTTATGATATTGCAATGCAGGAGCTCAATTACTGTGGAAATAGCATGCTATCTGTAAAATTTTAGTTCTAACAATGAGGGAAAGGCATTAAAATTGTTTTACAAATTAAAAACATGGGAAATGGGATAGTTTGTATTTGTGACTTATTTCTCAGAATTTATCAGTAGGAGGGCTTTGCTG
Organism: Heterocephalus glaber; assembly: GCF_000247695.1. The sequence goes on from NW_004624757.1 coordinate 23,943,490, forward strand.
TGGCTTGTTCTGAATACTTGTCTGTATGTGTTGTTTACCACTGGATGTTTTGGGGCAGTGCCCTTCTTTCCCCAATGCCCATTTGGAACACCTGGAGGTACATGCCTCTGGGAAATTTTGTTTTCTCATTTCTCAACTGCACCCCCTTCTTCATAAGTTCCATGGTTGTGATGAGGAGCACTGTGGACCAGGGATGATCTGGCCCAGGCTCCCTTGCTGGGCAGAGCAGTAGAGACCCAATTTTGTGGACTAACCATGTAAGTGTTAACCATTTATCTCAGTCCTGAGATCTCCGGGGCTTGCACATGGGGACAATGTCCAAACATTCATTGATTTTTAAAAAGCTGGGCAGTTAAACGATGAAAAGCTTAGAGTTCAGTCAATTTTTTGTGGAGTACCTATGATCAAGCCTTGATGTAGAGGGAGGACATCTTTCCTCCTCAACATCATGGAGCATTTCTTATCTGGACCAGGTATGAGTTGGAAGTTCTAGTAGCTTAGCAGAATTGGTGTTGGGTTTCCAGCTTTTCTAGGTTGTAGGGGCTCCAAATGAAACAAACTCCTAACATTCCAGTGCAGTTTTTTTCAAGTAGCTAAAATGAGCAGGATTTGGCTTTGCAGTTTTCAGAGGAACTAGTAGGCTCTTAGTTTGACCTTGAGAGACATCTCCAAGTTCCCACGAGAGGTGCTGGAGACAGTAAAGAGGAGACAGGTTCTGCAAAATACTTGCTGAAGAGCTTTGGAGCTATGTAAAGAAGGTGACCTCTTGCAAATGAACAATTTCTAAGACCAGAGTAGGGAAACCTGTCTGTATTATTTATGTGAGGCATCACTATGCTTTGGAAAGATGTTCCAAGGCTCTTTAGAACAGGTAATTAACACAGGGACATTTTATAGAATAAGGACTATATAAATATTTTATGTCAACTTGGAAACACTTCTAAGAAATTATTATACCATGTTCCTAAACACCTTAGTTTAATGTTAAACATCACTAAGAAAATTATTTAAAGGCCTAGTAACTTTTATATAAATTGATGACTTTAGGGCAAAACAAGAAATTGTAAATATAATCAGAAAATCTCTCACTTATGATGGTTTGATTTACCATATTTTGATTTTGTGATGTTTCAAAAATGTATACATTCAGTAGAAATAGTCATCCAAGTTTTGAATTTTGATTTTACTTGGCCCAGGGATATGTTGTGTGATACTTTCCTACTATGCCAGGCAATGGCAGTGAACTCTACCTTAATGAGGGGAAACAGTGCACACACTACTGTACACACTGTAGTTAAGCTATGACATTTTCAGTTTGCAATATTTTCTACTTTTAGTCATTTTTTTTTGGTTGTAAAACCATTATAAGTTGAGGAATATCTGTAGCTCATCAATAAATGACTGTAGCTACTGTGGCCTTTTCATCATGGTCAATACTTTATTTTTTATTTTATTTATATTTTGAGACAGGGTCTCATCATGTATTCCAAGTTGGCCTTGTACACACTATGTAACCTTGGCCTTGTACTCATTATGTGGTCTCAAACCTGCCTCAGCCTCCAGGGTGCTAGATTTACAAGTGTGTGCCACCAGGCCTGGCAATATTTTAAATAGGAAAGTAGAACAGTTACTCAGGACCGACTGTCTAGCACAGGACACGAGTGTGATTTCTGATTATCTTCCATGTGGAACTGGCCTGTTAACATCTCTGAGCTTTTCCTTTCTTTTCACGTAGTAAGTTCTTCCCCTGAGGTCTCTGGCAAGATCAGAGCCTGTGGGTGGATGGGCATTCCAGCACAGAAGCAAAACCTCTAGATTTGCAAGGAGTAGCTCCCTACTATCACTTTTGAAAACAATGCTACACTCCTAGGGAAGATGTTATCCTTTGAGTCTAATTGCCAAATGCCCACAGCTCTTCACTTCTGTTCTCCCTGCAGTGACTCAAAGAGGGATCCTTTTTGCCAAAATATTTCCAGTTCTATTCATCTTCAACACCTCCCAGAATGATGTTAGCCCCTTACCTCCACCAGGTTCGTCACATACCACACGCTGGATCTTCCCAAGGCAGGGGGCTGATTCAACAGCTTCCACTTGTGAGGCAGAAATGGGAAAAGGGAAGGAGGATGCACGGTTTGACAGTGCTTGGAGTTTTTGTTTGGCCAATGTCATTCAAGTGGGCCACGCTCTGTGTGGTACCTCATAACCGCTTCCCCGCTCTTCCTGGCTTTTTGTCAACTGGCGGATGTACCTACTGACACCAGTTGGGTTCAGATGGCTTCCTCTGTCTCCTTTTAGAAGGAGAGTTATCCAAGATATTGGGGTGGGGGTTCTTTTGTGCTCTAAAGATCCCACATTTATGTGCTAGAGGATTCTCTCAGAAGCTTTTGGCTTTCACGCCAATGGGATTTTCATAATGGTCCTGGCATCTGCAGCATTTGGGGTGTGATGGCACAAGTCTTTTCACTGAATTTTTTTGTTCATTAGCACTTATCAAACTGGACAGAATATGAGCTCATACTGAGGAAGGGTGATTTAAAAGGACTCCATGAGGTTTATTCTGTCCAAGAACATTTTTTTCTTTAGAAAAATATGCTACTTTTCCTTTTGATTTAATGTGAAATATCCACATTTAAAAATAGGTACTTGAATTGAACAACAACTGCTAAGATTTGTATTCAAAAAATCATTATTTTAATGCACATATATTACCTAAGGATGAATGAAAATCCTGAAGCTATTAGTTTTCCACGGGCACTAAATAAAATGGGCATTCTTACTTAATTGTCATTTTAGACTTACTGCCTGGCTCAGGTACAGGAATGCTAAATCTCAATGGGTAAATATGCACACATTTGTGTGTTAATCATATTTATTGCTGTCATGGAGTTATAAAATACAAATAGAGAACTGGATTTTTCATATATGAACATGAACACTTAAAGGAGCAAAGCAATATTCAAAGAATTTCAAAGTAATTGCAGAAACAGAAACAGATATGGAGACAATCCTTGGGACAAAACTGCCTCATGCAATGCCTGAGGTTTTTTTTTTTTTATCAATCTCTGATTCTGGTTCCGGTTCTTCTTGAAGACTGATAAATCTCATTGCTCTTGGGTACTCTGATTTACTCCTGTAACCTGACAATTTTGAGATTGACTTGGGACAAGTTGGAATAATTTCCTGTTACTTTAAGCTAAAATGATTAGATATGGAAGTGAGAGGGGTTAACCCATAGATATATGCAATAATTTAGGAGCACATTTGATCCAGTATCATGGCTGGCCTGAAGGAGAAACAGAATAAATACTGAAAGTCTGGTTAGGTGGTAGCATGAAGCCTGGAAAAGACACAATGGAAACAAGAGATATGTGATAAAAAGATCAAAAACCCAAATATTTGGCAAGTGGTCTGTGGGAGGATGCAGGTTAAAGAGAAATGATGTGAGAAGTAACTGTCAGTTTTTTTACAAAATAATTCCATTCCCATAATCTTTTTTTTTTTAATCTAAGAACACAGTAACTAATGTGGAAAAAGTACAAACCAAAATAAACAGTACTGTAAATAATATAAAGCATCTATAAGGTTAAAACACCAGTCTCTTTCTCTGTATTTGATGGGAAAAGCAACTAAGCTCCCTTCTGTCCTTATCCTTTGTTTTGTGTGTCTGGGTTAATGTTCCAGACATTAGAATAGAAGCTAAAGCATACACTCCTGAGAATCTTTTTATTTTTCAATGCAAAGTGAATTTAGTACTACACAATACATTTTAAAAAAGGTGTTTCTAATTCAGTGAAGGTTTGGAAAGACAGAGTATAAGAGCCACAATTGTAAATAGCTTCAGTCATAGCCAGTCCCAGCTGAAGGACAGTGTGTGCATTTATGTGGGGTGGAAAGGATCATTAGTCACACATCCGTCTTTTCAGTTGCTGAGAGAACAATCCCCATTAGTAACATAATTTCTGAATAATAAGGAAAAATATATGTATGTCCTTGAAAGGTCAATAAATGGTGAACCTTACACCTGAGAAATTTGTAGGCACCTAGGAAAGTATTGAATTGTCTCTTTCCTACCCCACAATTTTATAGAATATTTTGTATATTACTACCATGGTATATTATGGTATGTCTTGGTGGCCCCAAACATAAACATGAAAAAGTTGCAAGACATTATGTGACAGTCCCCTAACACAGGGTCTGCACAAGTGAATTGCTTAAGATGAATGAATGAAGGAGAGAAGAAATGTCTCCTATGCCATTCCTGGGTTGACGTGTCTAGTGCAGAGCACACTGGAACCGGTTTGCCCCTGGTGCTGATCACTGCTATGGACTGGTGTTTTGGAGGAGCTTAACCTTGTCCTGAGCTGACAGTGGAACATCTCAAGTCCATGCTGCTCTTCGCGTGCTGTGCCCGGACCTCCTCCAGTGCTGTGGAAGCCCACTGAGACCCCATACGGCTCAGCCTAGAAAGGAGGAGAATTTATATCCCTCAGGGTGGCAGTGAACAGAGGGTCCTGGCAGAATTCACCCAGGAAATCTGATAATGCCTACTCACATTGGCTTTTCTTCCTAATCATTCTCCCTGCTTTTTATCTCCTCTTCCTAAAACAAATTTACAGATAAAATGACTGCACCCAGGTACTTGCCTCTGCCCCGAATATAAGGAATATTAAGACACTACATCATTGAATATTAACCCAATTGATGTTGGTGTGCAGGTTAAAATCAAAGACTGCAAACCGCATTTTGATTGTTAGAAGGCTAAAGAAGATTTAATGAATCCCATACTGAAATACATAATGAATATTATTTCACCTACAAAAATGAATATAGTCCATTTTATTTTCTGCAAAATCACAGCTGCATTAAATTTTGTAAAATAAATCAATCACAAAGAATTTTCTCAATTACCAATAATTAATTTTTCATATTAGCTTATCTTTATATTACTCGTAACTAGGGAATAATCATGGTTTTTCTTTATATTACTCATGAATATGTAATAATCATGTTTAATTCAATAGTATTGTTCATTAAATACATTAAAAGGAAGAAATTTGCTTTATAAAATGAATAAATAGCTTCAAAACAGGAATTATTTTTAGTTTCTAAATATTTATTTCAATACAGTAAATATGGGAAACCATATTTATTCTGAAATGACAAAAATCAAGATTTTAATTTTAATTTTGAAATAAATTCTTTTTAGAATCTTAGGGAATACCTGAGAGAAATTTATACTAAAAAGAACAAAGTAGAATTACTCATGATGAACTAATTTCACTATTACTAAGATTCGGTTATTAAGCCTGATTAGCACACACCTTATAAAACTTAATAGAGATAAATGAATTTGAAGGGAATATCTGCTTAAATTATATCTTAAATATATAGAAATATCTGAAAATATAAAAAGCATTTTCAAATGTCATTTGATTTTTGAAAATACTTTTATAAAATGAATAATAAAATAATGGAGAATGCCAATGCAAAAGATTATAAATTTTTCTATTTAAAATGTTTTAATTTAGTTAAAATTCACATAGCTTTGTCAAATCAACTATTTTACAGTGGAAAACTCAGAAGGATGTAACACACTAATAGTGTTGTTCAGCTTCACGACATTTTCACCATTGCAAAAGAAAAGGGAAATACCTAGCACTTCTTCAGTTCTCTCTTTCCCTACCCTGGAAATCAATGTGCACTTTTTAAGCAATTTCTTATATGTGAATTGCTTTCTCATCAGTTCTTTACAAAGGTAGAACTGAAGTTAAAAGATGCATGATGTGAAAAAGAAGTCCATTATTCTGTATCTTAAATCATTGGGAAAGAACGTGCGGTAAGATTCAGGATTTTTATAACAAATGTTACATATGGATGCATGTACAAGAATTGAGCTCCTCACCTGTAAATTGTTCTCCTGGCTCCCAAGCTCCATTTTCAGGACAGGATACACTGTGGAAAGTACAGCATGCTTCAGCTTAAACACATATAAATGCTTTGTATTTTAACATGGCTCACCAGAGGAGAAAAACCAACAGACTCTAGAATAACTGCATATTCTAGATAACCCCCATAAATCTACCTGTATGATTACAGTAAAACAATAAAACTATAATTTTATGAATCACACCATTAATTATCAAAGAAAGAACTTTTTCCTAGGCTCATGTTGCTTAAAGAGGGAGAAAAGAACTACACAGCAAATTCAGAAGTTGTTACTGTCTGGTCTTTCAGTTAGGATGGAAACAAACCACTGCAGGAAGGTAAATCGAATTAAATTTGAGAGGACCTGTCTCAGAAGGGCAGTTCACAGGAAGAGCTGGTTTGAACTTCAAGGCAGAGACCCATGGTCACAGGTGAGGTTCCTCCATGCTGGGGAAAAATGAAAAATTTTCCCTGGCGGGCAAAGCTTCAGAACCAGCTCACAAGCTCATGGTGCTGTCCTGAGCTTAGTGCTCATAGAAGTTGCCTGTGGACTGCAGCCCTGTATGGCCTTGAACTCCACGTGTCTAGCAGGTTCTAGAGGTCTGCTGATTCTGAAGTCCTGCAGCTGAGGTCTGTAACTCATAGACTGGGGGTTTGATAAGGTGTGGGGTGCCATTCATGGGGTGAGCAGTGTTCATTTCAAGTTCCCACGTATGGGATTGGATTCGATGTCACACTCACTAAGAGAGGGGCATTTCACAGAAGAATGTGTATTATTTACATGACAGAACCTATGAGATTTTGGAATCATTTCAAAGTTGCATGAAAATATGAGGCCACTATGAGGAATTATATGGTAACAAACTGGATAATCTGGAAAAATGGATAAAATGCCGTAAACCAAGAGTAATCATGAAAATACTCTGAACAGCCATATAACTAATGTGGTCATTGGATCCATAATTCAATTTCAAAATTAAAATTTTCAATTATTTATTCTCTTTTAAATAGACTAAATTTGAATTATATTATATTGAAGATAAGATTTACTATATTCAAGGAAAAAGTTACTAAGAGACAAAGATTTCTGCTACTTCATTTGAAAATGGTTTTTATTAGAGAATTTTACTTAGGCTAATTATTAAAACATATATATATATATAATATATAACCACATATATATATGCCTGCCAATATTCATCAGAAAAGTATGATTATATGCTTATTTGGAAATAATGCACATTTGTAAACTTGCAATGATAATTACCTAAAAATAAAATTATTTTAGTATAAATTAGAGGAAAACAATTACAAATATGGCACTCTAACTTCAGAACTATTGATACTTTTAAGGTAACATTTATTCTGACATTACACCTACTTTAAACATCAGATGTTTTAGGGTTAGTCTTTGGTAGTCTATGATGTGGTTCAAAAATTCAGAGTCCCCTTTCCCTCGAGTGACTCTTGAGGTGTAGATGCATGTATGTTTTTCTGGTTGAGTCTGTGAGTCTACAGAGAGAGCTGAAAGACAACGTTTCAATTCACACAGGACTCTACAGTGAGCTGTAGAGTTTTGAGCACATATTTCAGCTGTCCAGTGCACAGACAGCCCTTTTGCACTCTTCCATACCTGGCCCTGCAGGTGGCCATTGGTGAAGCCTCTAGGCCACTGTACCACTGCCCTGAGTGCAGAGGAGCAGAGCTGCACCCACTGCAGAGGAGGTGAAATTTCCGGGCTGTCATACCACCACCCCAAGTGCCGAGGAGGTGAGGCAGGCATCAGGAGCACCCCCCCCCCCAC
>NW_004624757.1:23978219-24049310 GCF_000247695.1 Heterocephalus glaber
GCATATTTCCAATGATGAATGTCATTATATTGTATACCTAAAATGTACCAATGATTAGAATGAATAATCGATAATGTAAAACAGGAAGAAAAGGTCCAAAGGGGTAGGGGTAGTGGGAAGGGCAGGGGAAAGGAAAGAAGGGAAAGGAAAAATGAGAATTGGAAAAAATGGAAATAAATTCTTTGTAAGTAGGGAAGGGTGGAGGAGGTGAGGGGAGGGCTAGGAATGGGGGAAAAATAAGAACCATGATGCATCACGTAAAGGTACAAGTTCCCAATGAGAAATGTAAAAGTGTTGCATACCTAAAATGTACCAATGAAAGAATTTAAGTAACAGCAGATTGCAGTGCCTTGGAACATGGTTGATATACTGAGGAGAGCACCCTGCAGCACTGAGATGATTCCTGAGTTTCTCACAGACTAGGCGCATTCACCATGCAATTTAAATGTGTAAGAAATATTGTGTAAACCAATAAAATTTTAGGGTTTGTGTTTTTATAGCTACCAGACACAAAATTATTACTTGAGTGCCGATGATGTAAACAGCTTGCCGCCCTAACGATTTCTAAAATTCAAGGGGCATTTTTTTTAAAGGAGCATTATTAAGACCGGATAGCTCCACACAAAGGCAGTCCTTCTCTGTAGGTTTCTGTCATGTAAAATTGTTATTAATTATGAAGTACCTGAGATTTTTGTTCTACTGGATTTTCAAGCGAACAAGTTTAGTAGAGGCTATCAGAGGAAGCAGGTGTCCTAAGGCATAGAAAACAATCTTTTTTAATGATACAGTAGATGGCATGGCACCAGATGCTGTAGTTTTCTAGAGCCCTGGGCATGATGGGAGCAGTCTCAAATGTCTCTGCCACATGCAGAGTTTGGGTCAAAGCTGAGGAACCCTGGTGTAGGGCCCTCCAATCTTCCATGGGGACCTGATAGAAAGCTGCTTAACCTTGTCCCTGAAGACATTATCTTTTTAATGCTGTTTAGGAAATAAATTGGACTTCTAAATCTCAGAGGGTGACATTGGTTCTCTCTTCCAAAGATATTTGCTATATAGACACCCTTAAAAAGAATGTCTGAGACAAAATCTAATACAAGATGTGCATAACTGCTATGGAGAATGACCAGTCAATATTTGGTTGGACAGCTAAAGAACAAATCATACAACTATGTAATGAGGAGCAATTAGAGGATTTTAGAAGCCAGAAGCCAGTGATTCCTTCATTTTAAAGATGAGGAAAACGATATGACTTTTCAATGGTTACATAAAGCACTGGTGCAAACTCTGAGTTCATTTTTTATGTCTTGTTCAGAGAAGAATCATATCCAGATTATACATGCCTGCATTTGACACAGTAACTCACACACATATTAGACTTGTAACTTTGTTTTAAAAGCAATAGAGATTGCGTGTACTATTGTTTCTTTTGGGTAGCAGGGAATCTACTCTCGTCACAGTCCTGACAGTAATAGTTTTATGAAGCCATTTTGATCTTGCCACTTTCAGAGATAATTACTACTTCTTTTCTCCTTTCAGAGCAATTTGCTCATATTTGTATTTTGTTAAATTTATATATGTGTGTATCTGTTATGGTTTGGATCTGAAATTTCCCCAAAAGGTCCATCTGCTACAGGATTCATGGACAGCCTTTGGTGCTGAGAAGGGGTAGAGACTTTAGCAGGTGAGGCATAATTAGACCAAGTTTGGCCACTGGAGGAGAGCCCTTGGGGTGGATATTGGAGCCTCAGCCTTTCCTCTCTGTCCCTTTTACTTCCTGGCTGCTGAGATGAGGAGTGTTTTCCACCATGCTCTCTCCCCCTTGATGTTGGTAAAAGAGAACTACCAAGCAATGAAGCCAAGAAACCAAGGACTAAAATATCTGCAACAGTGAGCTAAAATAAATCTTTAAGTTGCTTATATTTCAGGCATTTTGTCACAGTGGTGGAAATCTGGCTAACACATTCACTTTTGGTTATAATTTCTTAAGTGCAGGTATAGTTTCTAAAGAACCCAAATAAACTGAATAAAAACATATTAAAAGAATGAAAAGAAGGTTTGCTACTGTGTGACTTCTGCATCCCAGCTTTCTTATATCCTATGAATTGTATGTCTGAACTATGATTTACGTAATGTGTGCAGTTTAAATGTGTCCCCTTAAAGTCAATGTATTGGAAACTTAATCCTCAAATACATAAACTGTGATGATTAACCTTAGTTATGTCAAGTTAATTGGCTTAAAAATGCCCATAGGATTAGTGAAGCATCCTTCTGGTCTTGTCTGGGGAGGTCATGGAGAATTGAATTTGGGGTCTACATCTGACACCCTCCATGTTTTCTCCTTCCTTGGCTTCCCAGCTGCCACAAACTCAGCAGATTTGCTCTGCCACACCCTATGCCATGGTGATTTTGTCTTAAAGACAGTATACCATGAATTGAATCTTCTCAAACTGTGAGCCAAATTAAAACTTTTCTACTTTAAGTTGTTGGTGCCAGGTATTGTGTCACAGTGATGAGAAAACTGACTATTACAGAAACTTAGTATCACAGATAGATGTTTTTTGCTGTGACTATATCTGACCAATTATTGCAGAAACTTTTGGAACTGGCCTGAGGGAAGAGTGTGGAATGATTTGGAGATGCACATTTTTGAATCTTTAATATGCAATAAGAAGAGCTATATGGCTGATATGATCAGAGCTCAGAAGACCAGAAAGCTGATAGGAATGTGGATGGAAAAGGCCAGATTCACAAGGCTTCATTTGGGAATGGTTACTTCATTGGGTATTGGCCAGAAACCATGTGTATTAGAATGTAGCAATACATAATTATCTACTTTTTGCTCATGTGCTGACACTTTGTGGTAGACTGAGATTAAGGTCAGCAGATTAATTAATCTGACAGTGAAAATTTCAAGGCAGCCCAATGTTCAGGCTGTGACATGGACTGTGCTTTCTGCTTTTAGGCAAATTAGTCCTAAGAATGAGGGCAAAAATCAGTGTAGAAAAATTTTTAAAAACTTACATTTTGGCCCCAAAAGAACCATGTGTAAAGAGGTAATGTGGTTACTGAAGAGATTAAAACCATCAAAAAGAAATAAAGTATTTTATTGTGGAACAAGAAAAAAGATAACTTGAGGGCATCTCATGAAACAAGGAGACCCCACCCATTGTAGGTTCAAAGGCTCAAAAGTGTCAGCCTTTCATTTGAGAAGAGAGCCATTAGGAAGTGAGACGAGACAGGTCACTCAGAAAATTGGTCTCCCAGGATTCACTTCACTGTGCTCAGCAATCCAGGCTCTCGAAGGCTGCTGTTGGCATAGTTCCAGAGCTGTGGTGGCAAGAATGCATCCACCCAAATTTCACAGGAAGGCCTAGGAGGCCACGTAAGGACTCCTGACAGGGAAAACACATGAAGTTCTGGGAATGAAGCCAAAAGGTCACTGAGGTTTCCAGGATTTTAGAGATACTAAGAATACAGAATGTCTGTTGGAGAAAACTGTGGACTGTAAGTAGAGCCAGCTGAGAGAGGCCACATGGGTGGCAGACAGCAAAGCCATTAGGATGGGGCCACTCAAACTCTTTGGAACTCTCATGGAACTCTACTTAATGTTTTCCCTGTTGGGTTTCAGCCTTGCTTTGGTCTTATACTTTGCTATTCCCTTATTCCTCTTTTCAAGAATGGGAATGTTTACCCTGTACCATTAGATCTTGGCATTATTTGTTTATTTTTACAGGGATTCATGACTAAGAGTCTGTCTTGTATCTCAGAGGAGATTTAGACTTGGAACTTTTACTAATGCTGAGTCTGCTAAGACTCGGAAGAGTTACTACATTTTTGGTTGTACAGGTAAATGGATGAATCGTGTTAGATGGAATCATGAACTTGCTATTGTCTTTATTTGAAGATTAAGTACAGTGGGCCCTCAAGTTATGACCAGCCTGACATATGAACAACGTGGATTCATTTGGTTAATGGAAGATTCACCTGGTTCTTGTTATCTATAGCATGTAGCTAGGGAAACATCCAGATCTCAGCTTTATTGATTTAGTTAAAACCAACCCTTGGGAGCAGATCAAGTTCGTAAATCAAGGGTCCACTGTATTGTTTTAAGGAGATATATTTGGATGTGAATTTACACAATTACAATTAATTAATTACCTTGGCTTAAGAAATGTCCAAGGGATTAGTAAAGTATACTTCTAGGTTTGTCTGAGCAAGATGATTGGGGTCTATACCCGGTCCCTTGCCCCGATGCTGTTCCCCTGCTATGCTTCTCAGCCATCATGAGCTAAGCAGCTTTTCTCTTCCACACCATAAAGCCATGATGTTTCTATCTTGGAGCTAGCTGACAATGTACTGAATCTCCCAAGACCATGTGCCAAATTAGTCCTTTCTTCTTTAAGTTGTGGGTATAAGGGGTTGTGTTCCAGCAATGGGAAAACCAACTAATACAGAGATCCTGAGCAGGCAATTAGGATTTGATGAGGGCAAAAGGTTGCGCTCTGATGATGGTATTGGTACATTTATAAAAAAGAAAAAAGAGATACTTGAGCTAGGATACTTTCTCTATCATGCTATGTGTTGACCTCCAGCATGTATAATACAGCAAAAAGACTTCTACGGGATGCAGCATTGTGTACTCAGATTTCAACAGTCTCCAGAACCATAAGCCACATGATCTTCTATAACTTACCTGGTCTGTTATATTCAATTATAGCACCAGAAAATGAGCAGACAGCCGTATTTCAGTTATTTTGTTTAGTTGGCTAGCAAAAAAAATGAGTAAGATATTATCTCCATTTGTGCTCTATAACTTTGAATTTTAGGCTCAAGCTCCCAAAGATAATAACTAGAAAATGTACCTTGTTTCTTCCACATCACATTATGATACCAGTAGTATAACTAACAACAGCACTACCATTATATTTTTGAAGTTGGTTTATTCTCCTCTGAGGACATCGCTAAATTAGAAAACCAAGAAAAAAAGAGAAATTCATTTTCATCAGTTCTGTGAAATATTATTAGTATGTGTAATATAACTAAAGAGTACAATTCCCAAGCTATTTTGGCAGAGAGAAAACAGTCTTTTCCTCCCTTCTCCCTTGCCAGCTACACTTAATGTAAGTCTACAATTACTCAGAAATTCTGCTTACTCAAATATAATCTAAGGTAGACACGCCCAAACTTAGACAAGAATTTAAAGTTTGGAATGAGGTTGTAATAAGTAGGTACCTTTGCTTTCTCTAGATTACTCAAAAACATCTATCTCTCCATCTCTCTGCTTGCTTAATATGAATTGTTTCTCCCAATCAGACTGGTTAATCATACAGCTTAATTAAATTTCTTATGTTAGTGAGAACAACATTTGAATATAAGTATATGGATATGAATGCATAGTTTATTAATAAATATGGTTTCAAAATATTAAATGTAGCTATCAAATTGGCAAGATTATGCTTGACTTTTTCCTTCATTATATACAAGATTTTTAAACTATGAAGCCCAATTATTTGTGTAATTAAAATAATAAATATTTTTAAAATAATCTGAGACACAAGGAGGAGTTTGTGAAATTCTTTTCAAACTCCAAGAACAGATCTGTTCTTATTTCTTGGAAGCTATTAGTAATATAAAATGATGTGCTCTCTGTGTTAGGCAGATCAATGCCCCCCCTCCCATGTCCACATTCCAATTCTGAGAACCCATGAATATGCTGAGGAGTTAAATTTGCAGGTAAAATCAAGTATGCTCATCAACTGACTTTAAATTAGTGAGATTATCTTGGATGATCCAGGTAAAAATAAATATTGTAAAAGAGTCCAAAAGAAAGGAAGAGGGATGCAGGTGAGGATCAGAGAGATGGCAGCATAAAAAAGACCCATTTTGTATTTGCTGGCTTCAGAGATGGGCAGGCAAGCCTGAGCTGAAGAATGGGAGTAATGCTAGAAGATGGAAAAGGAGCCCAAACTGATCCTCCTTAGAGCCTTTGGAAGAAGCACAGTCCTGCCTACACCTTCATTTTAGCTCTGTGAAACTGAGTTGATCTTCTGACCTACAGAATGGAAAGATGATTTGTGTAGTTTTAATCCATTAAATCTGTCATGATTTTCCAGAGTAGTGATAGAAAGCAAAATCTGTGAGTTGAATACAGATGGGAGACCAGTTTGGGACAGTTGTAATGTAGGGAAGATAAGCCTAGAGCTTGGCACTGGCTCCCTGGAAGATGGCATTAATTCGCACCCCTCCCTTTTTGGGGCAATGACTTTCACTAAAGTCAAGTATATTTTACTAATCTTTAATTTTGGATCTGAGCATCCACGTCTTGTTTTGGCCAATCCAAGGAAGCACAAGTAAGAAGATGTTTGTCTATGTCAGGCCCTAAGAGACTTTGGAAGTTCCCTTCAATCCTTTGTGTACTCTGATATCACTGTGTGAGTCACTGCCCACTGGTCTTCTGGTGGCTGGAGCAGAACAAATATCACATGAATTAGAGGCAAACTGCTGGAACCAAGCTCAGTTAGGATCCCCCAGCCTAAGTGACCTGCACACATGAGACCTGCAAACCCCACTCACTGAGACCTGCAAACAAATGATTGTTGTTGTAAGCCAATGATTTTGGAGTATGAACTTATTATGCTGTGATAGGAAATGCATACAACTCCCACTGAAGACTTTTGTTCTGTTTCTGACCAAAAGATTGATGCATCCTAGCCACTCTTATGCTGTAATAGTCAACATTTTACTTGCTGGTCTAAATCTGGATCTCTAAGGCTCAGTGCTCCCACCCAGAACCTTCACTCTGGGGTGATGGTTTTCAGGGCCTTCTCTACTTGAGAAAGATTGGGCATTTATTAAAAGTGTCTTCCTTTCTACAAACCCTGAGGATCTTAGATCCACATTTTCTGGGTTTTGGCCGAGAGTGTGCTATTTTAGTCAGTATTAAATGTCATGTTTGTACCATAATCCTCTCTCAGGATATACTGCATGTCTGCCCATGAATATACATATATATACATATATATATATGTATATATATATCTTTTTTTCTGTTAAAGTTTCTAAAATAAAATGGAGCCAGCCAACAAGCAAATTCTTTTTCTCTCACTGAGGTTAGCATTGGAAATTGAGGAACATTTTAAATAATCACGAAGTTTGCTTTTAGTAGTAGAGAAAAGAAAAGCCACATCATTATGTTCTGTTCTTCTGTTTAGTCTAGTAGTCAACAGATAACAAGATACTGCAGTGTTCAGAAAAATTACTAAAACTCAGCTTTGTCCCCAGATCTTCTAGGGTATTTGTAAAGATGACATTGTACTCTTTCACTTCAGGGGGATGAAGTGAATGAAAAGAGAATAATGAGATCAGGAAATCAGAATTCAATAGTTTTCAAAATTTTAACATGCCCCCAAATGGAGCTTCTTAAATTGCTAGACACTTTTTAAAATATACCCTGCAATAGAAGAAAATAGAATGCATGTAAGAGATGTGGCAAGCCCAGATTAACTATGAGGTTTGGAGCTTAATTATTGCCTTATATTTTGTCCCCAAACTCGGTGAAGACAGGATCATATTTATGTTGTACACAGGCCACTAACATAGGACTTGAAACACGTTAGTAATCAATGTATATGTGGTGTATTAGAATCAATGTTAGTTGTCCTTTAGGTGCCATATACATTAATATGTAGAGCAACATTGTAGCCAATGAGATGAAAGTGTCACTGACTGTACTTTGGCTAGGGTTTCCTATTCCCATGCATGAAGGATAATAATGTAACTGTGCAAATTGATGAGAAGCCTACAAGAGTGATCTGAAATCAGATAGGAACCTTGGGGAGTATATATGTTACTTTCAACCTTTCCCCGGTTGTCATTTCAAATTGAACATTAAGAGTTGGGTATGTATCTGCAAATGCAGTATTTCCTAATAAGTGGTGGACAGGGAGTTTCTATTTCTGAGTTCCATTTTAAAAATGTATACGATGTTTGAAAGAAGCCCTACTCTATGAATGTAAAACTCATAGTAGATACCCTGGGTCATTTTTCAACTCTGAACTAGTGGATGGTAGGGAAAGAAGGAAAAAAAGGTGGTGTTTTGCTTGAACATTTTTTCCTCCAGCATATAATGTGGATCTCTGTGTGTGTAGGGTCCAGGGATAAAGGGAAAGATTTGCTCATTGTCTAAAAGGAGAGATAACATTCTGAAAGACATCACTGGAACTTTGGCATTATACTGACTGACTGTGCATTAGATCAGACAGCAAATTAGATATTGATAGAACTATTTTGAGCAGTCGATAAGCTTCCTGATGACTGATATCTTTATGCTGCTTGGTAATATCAATACTGGTATTTAGAAACTAGAGAATGATACTGTAATGTAATATTCTCTTTGTGGAATCCTTAAGTGTAATCTAAACTCAAAAGATGCATTACTTAGATAGCAGGATTTAGAGTTGGCTTTCACAGGCATAAGAGAAAGAAAATTAAAACATCGCCTTGTCCTTTGTGTACAAAACTATCATTCTAAATACCCTTCAGTGTGAATCAGAGGGCAAAGAAGTCAAGTGCTTTAAAATTCTACTGCTATGAGGGAAAGAATTGGTTCACAAAAGAGTGGAAAACTGTACCCTAGAGAACAAAAATAAACTACATGTGAAGCAAGTGGTTGATTTCATCAGGCAGTTGTTTCTGGGAGGACAGTCAGCTTGAAACAAAGTACCCTGAAAGCCACAAAGTACACCACTGTCCTTCTCATAGTATTTTCTGAAATCTAATCTGGAAAGTGGAAGGTGATGAACAAAAAGCATTGTGACATATACAACAGGCTCTGCTTGTCTTAGGCTAGTTTCTTCTCATCTGCCATTTTATTGTTCATGGATAATTTTTCTCCAAGTTTAATCAATCAATAAATTAAGTACTTGTTTTGCCATTCATCCAGGTACATATTCAGCAAATATGTGCTAGTATTTTTGTGGGCTTTGCAATAGAGTCATGAGTAACACAGATAAAATTTCCTCACTGAGCTTACCTTGTGGTGAGAGAAGACAGATGATTAGCAAACAAATATTGGAGATCCATGTTAAGTAGATAAATAAAGTCAATAAAGAAGGTAGGTAATGCAATCAGTGAGGTTTGCTGTTAGGAATACCAGTTAAAATATGGTATGCTAAGTTTAATTTGTATTAGTGATTTTGTGAACAAAAGGGAAAGCAAACATGATCATAATGGGTATGGTGAAAAAATGATGCTATGATTATATGTAAGTATTGAAAAACTACAGAAATTTTTGGAGCTGGTAAGGAGAGACATGAGGATATCAAAATGCAGATTTGTCTTAGAGATGTGAAAATTAAAATGTCAGAGAAGAAAAAATAAAAAATACACAATATGGGATTATTGTCATATAAGATACCTTTAATAAAATATTAATTGGCTCCAAGGCACAACAATAGAAAATATTGAAAGAAAAAGAGAGAGGTAAGTGACAGGTGGGTCAATTTAAAGTAAGTTAATATGAATGTAAATAATGTCTCCTCAGGAAAAAAGGTTGAACAGGTAATGAAAGTTGGGTGAACATTTTCCAAATTTGATGAAATCTAATGACCCACAGCCATACCAAGCTTAAGTGTTAACAAAACAAAATCCCAGTCCTGGAGTCATGAAAACTACACTAAGGGATACTGTAATTCCAGTGATTTAAAATAAGTAATAAAAGAGAAAGTCTTTAAAGCACTCTGAACAAAATGGCATTGCAAACTTGGGGATAAAGATAATAATTGCAGTATCTTTTGGATCAGAAATAAAACAAGCCCAAGGCAAATGCTTTCAAAATGCTAAGAATAAATAAAAAACGAAACTGACAATCTATAAATCTACATGCAGAGAAAATGCTTTTCAAAATACTGAAAGAGAAATAAAGGTACTTTTAGAGATACAAAAGCTTAAAGAATTCATCTACTAAAAGTATTGAACAAAATCCTTTATGGAAAAGGAAAATATCAAATGGAAACTTGGACCTGCATCAGGAAATGACTACTGAAAAAAAGCTATGTACGCAACTGCAAATACATTTTTATCTTAAATTTTTGAAAAGATAATTTATTATTTCAAGTGAAAATAATAACAGCAATAATCTAGATAAAAGCTATGGAAAAATAGCACAAAGGCAAAACCAGAGGAAATGAAGATATACTATTGTGAGATTTTTATGTTATACTGGAACTGATACACATCACTTGAACCAGACAAGAGCCATGACAGTCCTAAAAGCCTCTCTCATTTCCAGTAGCTACAGAGTTGATATTTCTGAAATTCAAAAATGATTTTTAATCGTGTGAGTTGCTATATTTTTAATTTAGTCTCTTCTAGTTTCTCATATGCAAGTTAAGGCATTAATCAGGAAAAAATTAAATACTAAAATTCCAAATGAGGACACCACATTGGACCCAGATAAAACTGAGAATCTCAAATTTCCTTGTCATTCTTAGATTCCTGTAGAATTAGAAGAGGTTGGTCCTTCAGAGCCAGGTAAACTAGTCCACATCAGGTTGAAAATTCTGTTATCACCTTGAAAGGAACACTCATTTCTCTCTAGACCCATCGCAATTACCCCATAGGTGATAATCATATAGTTATGGTCCAATCTCAGTGTACTACATGAGGACAAGTACTGCCATCCTCAATATTCCAAGAGGAAATGGACATACCTCATATCTTGGAAGGTTGTGAGACAATGTTAATATGCATCAGCAGAGATTTGGGAAGTTTGGGAATGAGTGTTAAGTGTGATAGACCAAAGAAGGCAAAATATTACCCTGAGTTGGACTGAATTCATTGATGTGGGTTCACTTGATGGACAGTCCAGTTGTCATATACTGTCTCATGCTCCTGGATGTGGCACTGAACAGCTACTTAGATGTTTAAGTGGATATGAATTAAATCAGAATATCCATTTAATAAGATTAGGATGCAAAGATTCCTTGACATGAGAGAAGAAGAGAATCCAAAGGCTTAGGAAGATAGAAATGTTGGACGGATTTTTCAGAAATGACATGCATGCCTATCTCACACTAAGATTTAGAAAGTAGAGTAAGATCTAGAAAGTACTCTTTGCTCTAAAGTGTCCATAAATACATTAGTGACAAGAAAGTTTCTAGAAGGGTTTACAGTTAGCTCCACTGTAAGCCCAGTGTTTTGCAGGGAATGTCATTATTAAGATGGTCTCCTTAATTTCAAAAAGGAATGATGAGATTTCAGAGTAGCAAAGGCTAAGTGGTGGTACTTAATCATCAAAGTCAAGGTGGGCAAATCAACCATAAATGGAAACAAGAGTTTGCCAGTAATTAGAATGCATTGACCTGCAGAGATCTTTAGTGCTGGCCAATTGGTCATAGTGTCCCCAGGAATGACATAGATGGATAGGTTACTAGTGTATTTCTTAATTTACATAATAGGAAATACTCTAAATTTGGTAGCAGGACACTTGGCTTGAGTTTTCAAAGTGGAGCATTATAGCCTCTCACAAGTTTCAAGAAATAACTCAGTTCGCAGACCCATAACTCCTTGATGGTCAAGAAGTCCTAGTGATCACAAGGAAGTACACTGCAGCACTACTCTAAGGATTTACTGTAAACCTTTCTCTAACCCTTCCCCTAGGGGACATGCATCTACTTACTAGCATGGGGGAAAAGAAATACTCAGGGATTTCTAGACACTGGCTCTCACTGAGGCTTATTCTTGGGACTTGAAATACCACAGTGGCCCACCAGTGAATGTTGAGGTCTATGATTTTCAAGTGGAATCTTAAACCTGAATTATAGTGATCCTAATAAGTCTACAGAGAAACCTTTAGGTAATTTTCTTAGCTCTTGAATGTATACTTGGAATAGACACATTTAATAATTGTGAGAATACCTTCATTGGTTATTTAATTTGTGGAAAGGTCCAATATGGTGGGAACGACTATATAGAACTCTTTGAAGGGCATCCATCCTAGTGGAAGTTCTCAATAATCAGAGTGGACAAAATGATCAGAAGATAAAGGGTGCAAGTGAGATTTTTGCCTGCCTCTCCAACTCTTGTTCAATGGGCCCATTAACAAAGTGGTTATAGTCATATGGGCAGAGCCTATGCCTGGACCCAGCAACGTGGATTTCTTCCTAACAAGACTGGCCTGGCTATTGCTCCTGCCAAGTGACTGATCTGCCAACAGCAGAGTCCAGCAGTGAATCCCTGACAGCATTTCGACAGGTGAGCCAAGTTTAAACATAACATACTACTATATGGTAGAATACTGATTAGATTTTAATTCTTCCATCATGAAGAGTACAAAGATTTGACATTAGAGGAGTAAATGCATAGTATAGACATAGATGTTTTCCTCATTTCTCATAATTCATCTATAAGTCTCATTATACATAGAGTCATACAATGCCCTGTTCACCATCATGGTATATTGCATATCATTGTGTGAAATTAAGAAAATAATTCCTAGAAAAAGAATGGAATCAGTTGTCTTATCATGTAGCCATCATCCAAAAGTAGCTGTCCCCTTGAATGATAGAATGGCTCCTTAAAGACACAATTATGTCTCCATTTGAAAAACAGCACCCTGAAAGACTGGAGTTTCCTTGGAGGATATATTTTATGCTTTGATTCAGAAATCATCTTATAATGCTACTTTCCACATGAACAGGATATATGTGTACAGGAAGTAAGCAATGAATTTGGGATAGCTCCTGTTACTTTCAAAAGAAATTACACTTGAGATTTTTTGTTTTCTTGTTTGTTTGTTTCTAAACCTGTTAGATTTCAGTCCTGCTGAATTGAAGGCTTTTGTCTCCAAGAGGAGACTATTTCCAAAAGGGAAACAGACAAGGTTCCACTGAAGTTAAGATTTTTATTTGACCATTTTGGTATCTTTAAATCAGTGAACCTGAAGGGTGAAGAAGATCTTACACTGAGTTGAATGGCTGACACTGATTACCAAAGGGAAATTAGAGTTGTACTACGCAATGGAGGTAAAGAAGTTTACGTTGCAATGGAGAATCTTTGGAGTGCCTCTTGGCACTGCAGTACTCAGATAAATATTAATGGAAAACTACAGTCACCAAAAAAGGCATGTGACTGACGATTCAAATCCATTGGGAGTGAACACTTAGGTTACTCTACTCTGTGAAACAAAGGGGCTGAGGGTCTGGCTGAAGTCAGTGGAATATTGAATGGGTAATTACAGAAAGCCAAAGAAATTGTCTACAACTCTCCGGCCAATTAAAACTGTAGTTATGTTGCATATTTTTTATGCTTGTTATAGTATTTGTAAATTAATCATTTGTATATATTAATCATTCTTATTTGTATATATTAATCATTGTGCTTATTTGTATATATTAATCATTCTCCCCTCTCTCCTTCACATGTGTTTTGATTTAAGTATTTATCTTCTGAATGAGTTAGTAAGATTAATTTTAACAATTTAGTCTTTAGGTAATACATAGTACGACTATCATTAAATTTGAAGAGTGGTTAATATTGTTTACAAATGCCAACAAAATCTGTTTACACTCTGTGTTTTCTCATTTTTGAGCAAGAATCTTAGGTGTCTTAGGTAGGAGTAGGTTGTTATATTGTTTTGCTATAAAAGAGTTAAACTGCATATGGATAAGTACAAATGGAAGCTAAGCAGCTAAAGGGTGAACTGTGAGATTATCAGTTCATTGCCTCTTAGTTCTCAGTGTACCTTTCTATCTATGATATACAAAGCATTTGCTTTAGCATTTCTGCACTGAGAAAAGCACAAAATTGCATTTTCTTAGTAAAGGACACTAGTGGGATCTTGCAGGGGAAAGAAATTTTCCCAGTGATTGGCAGCAACATGGAAGTTGGCTGTGTGAGTGTGAGTGTATCTGGTGAACCTCATGAGCTGTGTCCCCAGATTGGGCCCCTGTACCATTGCAGCTCAAGGGTTCACATCTGCCAAGCTGCTGTTTCTTCTTCAAGCCCTGAGTAGCCTCCCTGGGTTAGGAAGGTTCTCATTCCCTCCTTGGGACCCTTGCATGATTGTTCCCTGTTACCGACTTCCTGTTCTCCATTTATATACTGAAAGATTTCTTGTTGCTTGCTTTATAACTGAAGGTCAGCCCCAGAAATATGGCCAAAGACAATAAACTTCTCTGCTATTTGGTTTGCTGAATTATAACTTCTAACCCTGGTCTAAATCTCCTTCAAATGTTCCCTTCTTCCAGTGCTCTGCCTTAATCCTCAGTTGCAACATCCAGTTTCTTTGTATCTTTTACACTATTTTATTATAGCCAATTATTATATATTTCAAACTTTGCTTCTTTTTAATTTATTCTGTGATCTCTATCTCCTGAGTGGACCCCACACGGCTACATACATTACAACAAGTTGAAAAGTAAAAACTGTCTAATCATCCTAGCAGGTGCTGAAAAAAACATTTGAAAGTATTCACCGTCTACTCTGGACAAAATTATTTTAATAAGCTATGAATAGAATGAAACTTCATTAACCAAATAAGATATTCTTTATTTCTTCTATTTAATATTGAATGACTGAATAATTTTACTTTCTATTTCAACACGGAATAGATTTCTACTCACATCATTTTTATTCACCATTGTACTGAAACAAGCACTTATTGCAATAAGATTAGAAAGAGTGACACTGTAATCAGTGAATTTAATAAAATTTTAGGATACAAAAATACACAAAATTTACCTGTATTAATATATAGTAGTGATGGACAACTAGAGAATGTATTCTTTGAAGATAATACTACTTAAAATAGTATTAAAATGTGGGAAGTACTTAGAGGTCTATTTGACAAAAATGTTTGATTTGTAGAATGAGAACTACAAAATATTGCTGAAGCAAACAAATAAATAAACAAAAAGACCCAAAAAGATGGAGAAAATGTTTATTCATGTTGCTAAAACAATTGAAAAACCATTTGAAAGTAATCAAGAACAGTAAACTTTAATGCACACTTAACACTACAGAAAAAAAAAATTCAATGTCTACTGCAGACCAAAAAGTAAAAGCTAACATAACTTCTAAAGAAAAAAATAGAAAGTTTTTGTGTTTTTGAGTCGAAGATTTCTTATATACAGCATAAAAAAGCACAATTTGTAAGAAAAATTGTTGATAAATTCAATTCCATCAAAGTTAAAAACCTTTTATGAAAGACACACTTTGGAGAGTGAAAAGACAAAATATTTGTTAGAAGAAATTATTTACAAATCAAATACCTGATAAAGGACTTATTAATGTTTAAAGGCACCTCAAATCCATAATGAGGAAACAAACAACCTCTATTAAAATGGACTATATATTTGAATACTTCATAACAATGACTTCAAGTGCCAATAAGTATATGAACAGGCTTTTTTTTTTTTTGTACTTTAGTTGGTTTTAGGATTTGGGTTAATATAATTAGGGTTATGGTTTAATATCATTAGTAAAGAGATGCAAACATGACTGCATTAAGATATTAGAACACTTGTTAGAGTGTCTATTAAAGTTCAACCATACCAAGTTTTGCTATAGGTACGGAGCAAAGGAATTCCAATATACTCCTACTGGAAATTTAGAATAGTGTAGCAACTTAAACCATTTGGCAACATTTTTTGGAAACTAACTGCACAACTAACTTATGTTCCAGCCATTTTGGTTATTACTATTTACAAGGTGAAATGAAATCATACATAAAGACTTGCACACAGATATTCTTGAACAACTTTGTTTACAGTAAAAAAAAAATTTAAAAAACTGGGAAAACCCCAACTGTCATTCAACAGGTAGAAGGATAAACAAATTATGGAAATAAAATAAAACAGAATTAATTACTGATAAATATAATAATATGAATGAATCTCAAATTAATTATGGTATTTGAAGTTACCCAGATGGCAAAGAAAAGACACTATATTCATTTATATAAAATTTTGGAAAAGACAAACTAACCTACAGTGACTGAATGCAGATTAATAGCTGTCAGTTCATGATGACTGGAAGGCAGAGAGACAATTATTTCACAAATCTGGCTATGGATGGGGAAAGAATGAGAGCTCGATGGAGCTTTTTAGTCCAAAAGCATTAACTTCAGATAAAAGGATTAAAAACATTTCAGTTTAGATGTGAAGAAATGAATAGAGAGACAGAGTCTGCAGATACTAAGAGAGGAGATGGTCAGCAGAGAATTGGGAAGAAAGGGGAGGTGAATGACCAGGAGCCTCAGTAATGGAGAAGCCGAAGTGTAGATACCATAGTGGGAACCCTGAGGTCCTTGAGGACACTTTGATACAAATGTTACTGCAGAGGATGCAGTGGCTGGAGCCTCAGCAATGGAACCTTCGGGTTTCAGATACAGAGACTGCAGGGGCAGAGCACAGTGAGGATATGAAAACCTCTGGCAGCTGCTGGGGTTTTCAGTGCCAGGGCCAAAGTGGACAGAGCGTTTAGCTTTACTGTGAAACTCAGAGTGTTCCAGGGCCGCTTGAGATTTTAGCTGAAGCATCACAAATCTTAGCTTTGGGCCTTTCCATAGTCTTCTAGCAACCAAAATACCTGTCCTTTCTTCTTCCCCATTTACATTTTCTATACTCTGGGTAACATCAGCAGACAGCAATGACTGATTGGAAACTAAAATCAAATAAAAAATTAAAATAACAGAAGAGACAGAAGTTTCTTTTTAAAAAATACTATTTTCTTGCCAAAATTGCTTGAGATATCATAACCTACTATACCATTAGAAGTTTGTTAAATTCATACTTTCGACATTCTCTCACACATTATTTTAGTACAGATACATTTCCCTAATATTTAATATCCCCCCAAAATATATATTTTATAAAGCATATGGGAAGTTTCTATTGCTAAAAGAAAAAGAGATGAGATAGAAAATGTGTAATATCATTTAGAGATTTCAACAGTACTTGATCAAGAGGGAAAAATATGGATGATGATTTTGGGAGCAAAAGCCCAAATACAAGCCAGGCAGTCCAGGGAGGAATTATAATTAAAAATGACCTGGGGAGAAAAGATGTAAGAGTCTCTTTTACAGAAGTTTAGCTCTACTCCACTAGTGAGCGTCCACTGATTCATTCTAGGTGTCCGTGATATTAAAGATGTGACAAATACAGAGAGAAAATATCTGAATTGGGAATCTGAAGATTTGTATTCATTTTTGACCTTTGCTACTAATTGCTGAGGAACTGTAGACAGGTAATTGAGTCTCAGTTTAATTATCTATAATATGATGATAATTAAACTTGTTCAATCTACTTGCCTGAGATCAAAATGACAAAATTTATGTGGGCATTATTAACTTTAAGTCATCACTCTGGAAATAATTCTAATATTTGTATATGATTTTATATTTCTTATTACTAGTTGACTAGAAGGCAACCAAGTAAAGACATATTAAAAACAAGAAACATCTATGAGATATCTGTCTTCGCAAGCAGATTTGTGCCATACATTTATGATAAGCTGATCTATTAAAGCTGGAGAGGTAACTGTATTTCTAAATTGAGAATGCATGCCTTGCTACTTCAAATATTAATCATGAGACAGTTTCCATATTGACTAGAAACTGAAAACCATGGCAATCCTAACATGCTTTAGAATAATAAGTTAAATTATCAAATAAATATAGCCTGGTAGACCTAAGTTTTGCATTTTCTATTTATTTTATGTTAATAAAGATTCTACAATATCAAAAATTATTCATTTACTTTTTATCTTTTCCCTGGTGATCTGTCCATCTCAAAACCAATGGAAGGTATATGTCACCATCTTGTACTGAAGGATCACTGGGACAAACATAGTTGAGCAAGTCCTGGAGTAATGGTGGCCATTTTAAACTATAATGTGTGTGACAAGAAGCTTCCAATAAATACACTTTTCAGAGAGAAAGATCAATTTTGAAATATGTTAACATATTAATGTTTCCAAAGTAATAAATTTGGAATATTGTTGGTATAGGCAACAAGTCAGGTACAGCCTGTTACAGAGCTAAAATGGCTGTTTTACAGGATTTCATTAGATCTAAAATAGTTTTATTTTAATTGTGCCTCACAATAGTTCAAATACAAGTAGTATTGGTGATGTCATATACTCTTACAACATAGAAAAATCTTATTAGTGTTTTCTCCAAACATTTAGGTGCTTTTATCCATAATTGCTATGTGGAAAGAAAATAATACCATATCCAGGGCTGATACAATCAAAGTGCTGTATTAAGACTGCACGAAAATTCCTTCTGGGAATTACAAAATGCTCTGTCCTATTTAACATAGCATATGGACATAGCATATACCATTATTGTGGTCTTCTTTTTCTATTAAAATGCTAATGAATAAAAGGGATTTCATTTTTATTACAGAGGTTAGAGGTACAAGTGTGGGAGAATGAATTAAAAACAAAGCTATGGGGAGGAGAGATAAGAATTCCAGACATCTGCATGGTTCTTCCCCCACATATCAGACTGAGAATCATACATCCACAGGGATGAAGGATAGCACAATACAAAAGAAAACTGTAGCCAGACTTATAAAAGAATAGCAGGCTACACCAAAAGAGTTCAACGAAAACAAATGATTTTCATATTTATTCACAATACTGATATTCATGAAATCCAGATGAACACATAGTGGGTGGTTTAATCTTGTTTTCTCTTTGTCATTTTTAAGATTTACTGTATTTAAGAAACATGAGGTAACATATTTTGTTATTCTGGGATTTTTCTCACATGTCACTGCATTTTTCTTGCTGACTTGCTTGGCTAATTCAGTACATTATTGTTCATGAGTATTATTCCTCCTTGATCTGTATCCTGAATCTATATTTCTCTTTCAGGTTTCAGATCTATTTAAACATTTCTAAGACACAGCCAGTCAGATGGCTAAATTAGGGATCCCAGAAAGCCAACAGATGACTTTTCTTTTTATAATTTTTTCTTCTAAAAATAAAAATGCTTCTGTGGTGGCCATCAGCTGAGTTTCTTGAGAGAATGTTTTTCATGATGATCACTTACAAAGGTGAAGAACCTCAAAGAAATTGTGCTGTTTATCATAGTCCTAAAGATGAAAGCAAAAGGAAAATTCTTGCAAAATAGGAAGCTAGATGAGTATGAGCAGGTTTACATTTTGTAAAATACTTACAACATTATGCAGTAACAATTCTGAAAAAAATTAAAAATTTCACATTTAAAATTATTATTAAAAAAATAACTTTACTTGCAAGACTTAAAACTCTTTAGCTTGAATTACTTTTATCCTTGAAATTCAAGATTTGTAAAACACAGTTAAAAACCATGATTGTACATCCAAATGGATTATCATATACTTGTCCCACAAATCTAAAATATCTATAGTAAGGACCAGCCTTTCTTCTTCTTTTGTTTGGTGCCGGGGATCAAACTCGGGACCTTGTGCTTGCGAGGCAGGTGGCAGAACCACTGAGCTAAATCCCTGACCTTATTCTTTTAATATTTTCTTATTCACTTTCTTGGTAGGATGATATGTAGATTTATTCTAATTGCCAAACAAGAAATCAGCTGTCCCATCCTTCCTCCCCCACAACTAACTCTTCAGTAAATCTCTTCTACTCTCAGATGCATTCTGTTACTTCCTATGCACACTACAATTTCCTCAGTGGGAAATCATCTGTCACACACTCTGCTACCGAAGAAACTTCTCTAGCCCAAGTCCAGTCTGTGCTTCTCCCAGTGCTGGTTAGGACACCATTATCAGTCATTGTGGCATTGGCAGCTTTTTCATGTTTAACTTCAATATCATGATAAACATTTTCTATAGGTCCAATGCTGTACATACATCATTTACTGTTCAGAAAATTTGAACGTTTTCAAGTGTTCTGTATGTTGTGCTAGTTTTATGCTTTCATGTTTAAGTAGTTTAAAAAAAATTTTCCCCAGGATATTTCCTTAATTTATTTTCTTATTTCAGTAAATAAAAAAACACCTTTGCATTCATAATTCAAGTTAGGCATTGCATTGCTTGGAAAATCTTTTCAGATAATACCTCCCACATGCTTATCTCTATAAAACGTAGAAGTGCTTGTTTATTACTCAGTACACAAAAATAGTCATATCAGCTCCTCTGCAATAAAATAAAGTTTATGGATATAATAAATATGAAAACTCACAACAAAAATGTAATCCACATGATAGGGATAGGTAAATGTTAGAATATTGAAAAATGAAGAACAGTATATGACAGGATCTTAGCATGTAAGGAAAATAATCATTGGGGGCTCAGTAAACGATACAATTTTTAGAGTATTATGTTGCTCTATTGCTCCCTTTTGAAGTGTAAACATTTACTTATTGCTGGCTTTGTTAAGATATGTAAATTCTTCTCTTCTGTTCTCCAACCCTTCCTGTAGTAATCAGGGTAGGAAACCCCAGTTAAGTATTTAAAATGTTCTGACTCAGAGGAATATCACTGTCATGTGCATGTCTCCTATCATGGGTGTTTCCCTGAAGTTTCTCATCTGACTTTTTGGTGCTCTGTGTTCCTTGTGTGATGAAATCACCACCTTGCCTTCCATCTTAATTTTACTCAATGTTTTATTGTTATTTTCCTACACATGTTTTTGCTTGGCTTAAAAATGTAAGACATGTTTAACATTTAACCTGTTTAGAAAAGCTATGAAATATATCACTTATATGAATACCAAAATAAGTAGAATAGCTACTCAAATGAGACATATACACTTTGTCACTAATGTTTATGTAGCATTACTTGCTAGTATGAGAAGAAATTTAAAAAGTATAGTTATTGGTACCTTCAGTGTAAAAATCTGATTATTGAATATCCACACTGAATTTTAGGGGATTTTTGCACATAAAAATTGTTTTCAGAATTAAATTTATAAGTGATTTAGAATTATAAACATAATATTAGCAATAATGATAATTCTCAAAGATTATACCATACACACACATACACACACACACACACACACACACACACAGTTAGTTTTGCTTGAATAAGTGTAGTGGAATTTAGAGAAAAGGCAGTAAGTCAGGAAAGAAAGAAGGAAGAGGAGGGGAGGGAACAAGAGGGAGAAGTAAAAAGCCAAACAAATGAAAGCTAAAATGATCAGTGGTGTAGTGTCAGAGTGAGTAGTTTTGAGGTTTACTTATATGTCAACTTGACTTGCCTAAAGAATGCCCAAATATCAGGTCAAACATTATATCTGTCTGCACTTGCATGTTTCCAGAAGAGATAATACTTGAATCAAGAGACTGAGCTAAGAAAATGCTGGTGGGTGAAACTCACCTTGGGGACAATTCCAGTACAGCCAATGGGAGAGAAAGGCAGCTCCTCCCTCCTTCCTTTAGCTGAGATGCTCACCTCTTGCCCTCAGGCAGTGAGAGCCCTGCTTCTCTGAGGCTTCCTTCAGTGGCCACCAGCTGCTTTTGGGGCCTGTCCCAGTCTTTGGACTTTTGGACTTGAATCACACTGATAGCCTCCTGGACACCCATTTTGTGAATGTTGATCATGGGACTCCTTGGCTTCCAGAATCAAAGTAGCTAATTCCCATCATTAATGCTCTCTTAGGTGCATTTGTGCATCTCCTATTAGTTCTGTATCGTTGGAGAATCCTGAGTAACCCTAACCCTAACCCTAGAATCTCAGGAGTCAGTTTGTACGTCGTACCCAATGACAGTCCCTACAGTCACTATGAATTTGAGAAAGTCATGTAGTTTCTCTATGCCTGTTTCTTCTTCTGTGAAATTAAAATAAAAAGAATAATTCATGATTCATAACAGGTTTTTACTAAAATGAGTAGATAATACCACTCACAACAGTTTAGTAGATTGTATACTTTATATACATATTCGCTATTGTATTGTTAACTGAAGAACTATAATTTGTATTTTTAATAATTTTCATTGTCTTTGTCCCCATAAAAAATGATTTAAATCTACTTTGTAATCCAGAGTTTTAGTTAACATTACTATTATGCTGAGAAAAGACTATTTCAGACAAAAGCATATCAAGTTCACCAGCTCTGAGGTGAGTGTTGCTAGACTTAGTGTCCCAGGAAAGAACAATGAGAAAATGCTCTGAAGTCAGTGAACAGGGCCCTGCAGAACACACCAATTATGCCAAGGAATAAGGCTTCTCTTCTGAGGAGAATGAGAGCCCTGGAAGGCCAAGAGAAGAGAGATGCCAAGATTGCACTCCCACACACAGGGCCACTCTGGGGTAGACTATGGTCTCCATAGAGAACAGGGTAAGCCAGTGAGGCACTTCTGAGTGGGGAGAAATGCTACTGCAAAGTGAATGGGCTCGAGGAAGAGTTCCCAGTGGGCGAGAAAGTCCTGGGGAAGATCATCCAGCAATTCATACGCACACAAAGCACTCTTGGTGTGATCTTAATTTAGCTACAATAAAATATGCAGCATGAATAATGAATATGGATGCATGGATATTAATAATATTACATTCTTTAGATGCATACTGATTTTATAAAGAGTGCAGTGTTATTATAAATGACTTTAATCAGTGGATTCTAAAAGAACAACTACCGTAACATAGTGGGCCTACAGGTTTCCATTATTAAAATACATTCATGATATAAATTGGTTACAAATTGGAAACCCCTGTGTTTAAAAAGGAGCATTTGAATGCAAGGTAATTTTTCGCTCATTTTTGAAATGAAGACATGAGAAGTGGCCCACTTCCCAGAGCAAGCCAATATTGCTATATCGCTATATTTCCTATACATAGAGAGGCCAATATCACTACATTTCCTGCTCTCTCCAAATTCTGTCCTTTATATTTCTCTCCACAGAAATTGAAAGGGGTCAAGGGGGAGCAGGAGCATCTACCAGGAAGATTGTAATGTAGAAATCTTAGACTCTTCCCCAAACAATGAAATATAGAGTATATCCTTTATCTCATCGTCTGTACCTCTTTATATTCCAGAGTGCACTACATAAATGTAGGAAAGGAATCTAAATCAAGATTATACACACCTACAGGATTTTACACGGGAAATGGATATTTTGGTTGTTCAACTGTGCTTTGTGGTTCATTATGGGCTTCTAGAATAAAGATGTACTTTGAAAGTGGTGTCCTCTTTATTATCTTCCTGGATTGTCAGATTAGTAGACTGAAAATAAATAACAATTGGCAAGTAATGTTAATGTTTCTCAGTTCAATAATAACTTGATGAAAAATTAGTAGTTTATTAAATTCAGAAGCAAAAGTAATCAAACTATTTTTTGTACAAAAATATATAGGTATAGAGAGTTGCACTTTTATTAATATTTAAATTAAATTCTCAGGTTTTTGATCAGAAAGAAGTTGCATTTTTCTAGCGTCATTTAGTGATTTTCTCAATCTCTACTTTCTGCTAATGCCCACTAAAATAAATAACACTGTAACTAGTATCAATATATTTCTGTTCTCTCAGAGAGGCCCCTTCTCCAAAGCATGTCCTCTATTTCAAGGTCAGTGTGTTAGTGAAAGCACATTACCCCGGTAAGTCAGTCCAGCTCCCTAGCTTGAGAAATGCTGAAATTTTGCAAAAAGCAATTGTTAAGTTAATTGTAACTATTCAGCCAGTTCAGACTCAAATGATCCCAACTACAATTGTAAAATTGGACTGTGCAGAAGAAAGTGAAGTCCCTCCTAAACATTAGGCAATATTCCACTCTGCTCCAGAAATGGCCAAAGAATTTAGCTGCCTTTTCTGCCCTTGAAATACCTCTGGCACAACGCAGGACAATTGTTCCTATTATTTCTTAAGCCCTTTCTTTGTCTCTTGACATTAGAACATTTTCTATTTGGTTGGTATTTCTACTCCATGATCAAATTAATTTACATCCACTCCTCAACTTGGCTTCCTTCAAAGCTCTAGTTTAATTAGAAACAAATTTTTCTGTTAGATAAGCAACAAAGACAGTGCTAGAGAGGATGAGACTGGTGAGATTCTGTCCACATCATCATGAAATGGTTCGGTATTTCCAGGAAGCTGATGAAGCCCAGCCATCAATCCAAATTCATTTCCACAGAGATGTATAAAGGCTTTACTGCTTAACAGAGCTCAAATTATCCACCTGTCTCTCTAAATAAAGCACAAGCAAAGACTATTCTGCCAATGCAGAGGGTCCTCTCTACTTTTTTACACTGGGTACCACCATCTGAGGCTAATTATATTGTTGATGTTGCTAATTTTTGTTTAGATTTGAAATTTCCATTGCATTAGATTTGGGTGAGTGAACATCTGTGGCAAAAAAGCCAGATTGCGGGAAAATGTGAGTGCATAGGTACTTGACTGTGATGCATGTACAACTGTCATGGATTCAAAAAGTTCAAACTACAAATACTTTCCCATTTCTTCTACTTAAGTGCCTGAATACCTTCACTTCTCATAAATAATAAGTTCCTTATATTTTTTCATGAATAACCCTTCTCCCAGTACTGCAACCACTTTCACAGACCAAGAAAGGGTATCCTGAGCTTCAGTAGCCAAATGCTGGGAAGCCTGGGAGCTGGTTTGCTTAGTATCATCAGAGCTTCGTGCTGCAACACGGTGTGTGGCACATTCGCCTTCTCTCCTTGCTCATGGTCTCCTTGCTGGGTGTGAGCACCTTGCATGCTGGATTTCAAAGGCCATTTTTCCTTCGTTGATGAACATATGTACCTGCTTAATGTCACAGTGGCCCTGCAGTGTCAGTTACTGAGGTGAAGCTTTGGTCTTTAACCCCTATCTTTTCATCCTGGACTCTGTGTCCACACCTCTAGGAGATTCCAAGCTAAGGCAATTAGGATGACTTGGTCTTTAAGAATACTCTAGAAGAGAGTCTCGGGTGATTTTCTCATTGCCTCCTAACATATGAAATCTGTGTGTGTTTATGGACTCATATCTAAAAACATATATCTGTGCAACATATAATACTCAAATATCAAAAATTCAATCCATCATGTCGCTTGTGATTTGACAATAAGGGCATTTTAATGTACCTATTACAACAGGTGGTAATATTTCCTCCATACTCTGCATCAAAGGAAACAAGTGCTTGTGCTATTTAAATATATATTCTCAAGCCATAAAGAGCCATCCTATACTGCATGAAACTCAAGGTACTGATCTTATTTTTATACATTCTACTGTAATGATCTATTTTTAAAAATTGTGACCTATTAGATGACAAGAGAAATGTGCAACAAAATTTGACTCTGTCTAAAACTCCAGCAATAAGTTTAAAAACAATATTATGCTGTGATACATTAGGGCTTTATACAAAGTGAAACCACTATGCTGGAACCATAGACATTTAATAAAAATAAAGGAAAGCCTGTAAAGGCAAATACCTTACTATATAGTAATATCCTTTCACCTTTCCTTGCAATTTCTCTACTTGGCACAAAGAATTTTAATGCTTTTAAGCATTTTTATGTAGCCAGTAGAATGGATTTTTCAATATATCATGATTCCCAGAGGCTGTGTGGGTTTTGCAAAACCTATGGCAAACCCTAATTTGTATAAGTGTTATTTTCTTATATGAATGCCATTATTCCACAGAGATGAGCTTGCTGAGTAGACAGAGTATTGCATTTTCTTCTCTGTGGTATACTGAGAATCCAGTGTAGTTCTAAAAACTAAAAAGTTGAATAATTGAACAGGATGAAAATTAACAGGGGAGAGAACCCCCAGCTGAGGGAGAAATAAATGGCTTCATAAACTTTGAATCTGTGCAGCAAAAGAGGTTATATCCAAGGGCCAAGTACACCTGGCAAAGAGTTTTTTCTCTGTCTCAAATTTTACTTCCTAGTATCAAAGAATTTTTGCATTGCTGTTTGTGATATAGAGCAGTAAATAATGCATACCTGACCTAAGTCAAAGCTTGAAAAAAGTTTACTAATGCCGAGTTACACTTTTATTCCTTCACTGAAATATTCAGATATGTACTTCTCAATATTATAGGTTGAGTCTCAAAATTTAACAGACTTCAATGAGGAAATAATAATCAGAAAGAGAATGGTAATGCTCGTGAACATCAGTAGGGACCTCTCCAGAAGCAACACAGATATTTCAGCGACTTTACAGAATATGGGTTGGTAGCACCAGGATGTGTGTGAGCTGCTGCCTGTGTGTTTGTATATGTACTTGTGGGTGTTTAAGTGTGTGCCTAGGTGTGTGTGTATGTGTGTGTGTGTGTGTGTGATTATGCGTCTGTGTTCTTGAATGATGTGTTCCACAAAAAGACTCAGCCCTTTTGTACCTTTTGGGTCTACTCTACAGCAGAATGTGTGTTCAGGTGCTGGATTGGAAGAAACACACAAAAAGATCTAAAGTCCCCTTTCAAAAGTGGTAACATCTTTTTATTTACATCCCACTGGCTGAAGTGCAGTCATTCAGCTATATCTAACAAACAGACGCTGGGAAACTGCTACTCTAATTATTTGGCCAGGGAAAAGAGATGAACAGAGTTCTAGTTCCTGTACGGAGGTTGGATGGACCTCCAGACTCTAAAGTCTATCAGCAAAATAACTACCACTTCCTGCTAATATCATAGAAAGTAGGTCCTTTAATAGAGCTAGAGTGCATTGGTCACTTACTGTGGAAAAATCAACAAAACCTCTTAATTCATTGTGTTTAAGAAGTCAAACTGAATTACCAAAAGGTGAATTCAGGTTACTGCTTTTGAATCCACAGAGAAATCATCTGTCTCTCAACTCCAAATCTTCTTTATAACCTGAGTATGTGAAGGAAAAAAACCCTTTCTTTTGTTTATTGAAGTAATTCTATTTTTATTTTAAGTAAAACTGTCTCCTATAATGGACATTTTGCCTCAAGAAGAGAATATTAATTGAATGGATAAAGTAATATATGTTTCCTTTTTGCAGAGAGTCAGAATCCGATGGTTAGGAAAGCTTTTGTGAAATAGTTTTCTAGAATTTTATAATCTCAGCAAAGCAGAAACAAAGGTTTTTCATTTTTACTGAATGAGCATCAGAATGTGGAAACATCAAATAAATTTTATTTGAGTAATGCCATATGGTAAACTTTATCTTGGTTTCAAAGACAGTGTGAGAACTATCTTCCTGTAGGAAAGTGATAAGAAAATGGGCATTCTCTAGTATTTGCTATCTTTTGATTATAACAGACTTTGCTACAGAAAGGCAGGACTTCAATTTTCAGTGAGTATACTAAAGTACATCTTGAGGTTACTGTTAAGAATTCAGGAATCCTTGTATGGAATGTAGGGCTTTCTCTGTGAATTGCTTTGCACCTAGGGCCCATATTAATTTTTGATAGAATGCACAGGTTCATTTGGAAAAACCACCTTATACATGTCTGCTTTAGGCCACCATGGCTATAGGGAAAAGTTCATTTTATATTTTTAGTAATATAGCTCCTGACTGCTATAATTAGAAATAAGATCAATAATGTTTTAATTGTAAAATTAGATTAAAAGTAGTCTGTGTAGAACTCATATGGAATTTAGAGATTACCTCTGAGATATTTCAAAGCATATTTTAACATTGGCCTATTGGATAATAATTGGTCTGCAAGGTGCAGATGTAGAGGTTCTTTTATGCATCTAGACATCCTCTTTACTCTACATTCTTGAATGTTGATTTTAGGTATAGATGGATGTTCTAGTATCTAGCTGTACTGTATATTTAAAAGAACTTACCTGCCATGTTTTGATAACCTACCTTAGAGAAGCACCGTAATAAAAACTAGCATTAATAATCCTAGGGATTAAGTTCAACTTTAAAAGAAATGAGGAACTGAAAATGTAATTGCTAAATTCCAAATAGAGCATGCAGATATTAAACTAAGAAAGGAATGAACTCTAGTTCTTTCTCACCCAACATTGTTTTCCCAATCTATCACGTTAAATAAAAAAGATAATGCCACCAACAATATATAGGAGACAACACAGGAAGTTGATATGAAACAGTGTTTTGTAAATTTAGTGATGAGAATCAAACTGTTTAAAGGTAATGAGCTAGCAGTCTAAAGTTTCCCTTGGGATCTTTAGTTGTTTGGTAAAAATTCCAAGGTCTCCCAAGCAACGCCTTCCCTGCGTGTTTTCTGGTATGAAAAGCCTTTCCTGCCTCTGCTTCATAAACTCCAACTCTTCTTTCCTATTTCTACACTCTTTTATTTAACTCTTTGAACTATTCATGGATCCTATTGTTTTCTCTTTGTAGTTTGTATCTTAGAAAATTGTTTCATCAGGTTGTTATTTAAATTTTCATTACCAGATGGATTATGAGTTCCTTGAGGAACTTCTTAGTGTTATTTACAAGTTGTTGCTCACACTGAGTGTGTTAATAAATGAGTGACAAATACCTCTCATTTATACTGATTAAAGGGGTAATGTGTTACAATGAAAAAATGTTGTAATTGTTTGAGTCATTTAACTGGATCTCTATTTTCTATTCTGTAAAGTGAGGCCATTGGGCTAAGTAACTTCCAATATTAATTCTAAATCTACTGTTATCTGGCAGACCTAAGGACTATGCTTTTATTATCTGTAGAAAGCATATATAAAAATAACTAAAATATGACCTTTGTCCATGTTTATGTATTTTTCTGATTTCAACTGCATCAAACATATAAGAAGACATACATTTCTTCTCTGTTAAAATCAATTATCTACAGATACAGGTCAAAAGTTATCTTCTACATGCAATTATGACTTCATTTTTCTGTGACAGTTGAGAATTAAGACAAAATAAACTTTCCATTACTTATGTAACTATGTATAGTTACTATTCCCTATCAAAGATTCATTGTAAGAGATAAAAATCATTATTTATATTGATATGCCCTAGCAACTAAGAAAAGTTGGGTCAAAACTCTGTTGTCAGCACATTATGGGTTTCATCTTTGCCATTCTCTGGCTCTATGAGATTTACAATTTACTTAATTCTAACAGCCTGTTTTCTAGAAATAATAAGACTCATCTGAGTCAGATCTTCTGTGAGTTTACTTTAAAGTCCTATGATTTAAAAGCTACATTTTATATAAAATATTAACTGATTTTAATCTATCATTTTATGATTTTCCTTTAATATAATATTAGAATTGTTTGTTTTAGAGGAAATAAAGAGAGTAAAAGTTATTTTTCACTTATGTTGTCAATGAAAATACAGATCTATTGTAGCTAACTTGAGACATATGTAGCAAAAAATTGCAACCAACTGACTTTAAATAAATAAACCATAATTACTTGTTATGTACTCATCTAATACATAGGATATCAAGAGATTCAGGGCAAGAGGTGAAGGATACAAGAAAGTCCCTTTTGCTTGGCCAGAGTAGTGTATTAAATGTTATTTTTCCCAAGACCTCACACAATTTTTGGTGTTCAAAGTCATTTCCTTTGTATATTATGGCATATCTTCAGTATTCACAAGATCATGTATTTGCAAACAGGAGCATGGTAATGTTTCCATAGTCAGTCTACAATTGCATGGGATAAGACATTGGTCCTTGGGGCCTTTTAACAGAAGGTCAGTTTGTGCAGAGTTTGCTGCCACAAAGTTTTAGATGTTGGTTCTCAGTGGAACAAAACTGGATGCACATACTTCTTTATTGTGAACACCAAGGGGACTACGTATATGGTTATCACTTACTCAATAGATTCAGAGTGGGTGATCATAAGTAATGATAATGCAGATATCTCTTTAAATTAGCATAAAGGAAAAGCAGTATAGCCAGCAGGTGATCAGGTTCCACGGGCCAAAATAATTTTTTTTTCAATAGATTGTTAATGTGGCTGCTATCTAGAGTATTCATAGCACTGTATAAGCCATATCAATGACTAGAGTTTTAAATCTATAAGCTTTGGTTAATATTATTGTCTACATCAAAGCAGAGCTCAGTGTAGAAAAGAAGGTCAATAAACATTTTACTACATGCTTTTCCAGTGATCTGAATTCAATAATGTTACCTTTCTAGAAGCTGCAAAATGGAAAGTGAAAGAATGATTTATGAAGCTTGGCT
Organism: Heterocephalus glaber; assembly: GCF_000247695.1. The sequence goes on from NW_004624757.1 coordinate 24,008,250, forward strand.
ATGCATGGCCAAGTAAGAGAGCTTTAACTGATGCTTGCAGGATTCTCTTTAATGAAGTACAAGTTGCCAAGATAAGTTTAGGTAAATGAAGCTTCTGCCACATTATGTTATAGTGAAAAAAATGACAGACGTAGCCTATTGGATGGAGGTTAATACAGAATGGTAGTGTCAAGCAACGTAGTCTAGGTAACTGCACAAAGATGAAGCAGATGCATTAGTGTTATTACTATAAACAGGTTCATAATACCATGGAACATTCATGGGATCTGCTCAAATTAGGCGTAGCAGCTTTCTTTGTTTAAGTTGTCACTTAGGCCACAGTGGATCATATTTCTCAGCCATCAGTTCCTTTCATGTAAAAGCTCCTATATTCAGTGCCAACTCCTATTTAGATGTGACTGTTAACCTTAAAACCCCTAGTCTTTTGCCTTTTCAATAATTTCTTAAGGCCACGGTTGAATACTATGCTGAAAATGTGATTTTTAGGGCTATTATTTAAATGAATGAATTGTCACCGTTCCATATCTCCGGTTTTCTGTTTGAATGCCAACTGGAATCATGAATGCTATGGACTGGAAGAACTCAGCTGTGTCACTTTAGCAACACAATGAGAGTGAGTCTGGAAACCTGAGGGGTAGTTTGTAATTTCAGTTATGGAGGGTCTTGAAATTGACTTTGCTTGAAAGAAATAATTGGCTTAGACCCATCCCGGCATTCATTCCTCTGTGGAGGAATGAATGCACTAAAAACAGACCAAGATAGAAGGAGGAAGTTAATTGCTCTGTGACATTTGGCATTAACCTTGTATAATATATAAATACTGAATTTCTCTTAGCCATTCAACTCTAAGAATTCTATATTTCTTTCCATGTATAATTACAAAAAGCACATTGATAAAAATAAGTGTACAACAGCAAATTCACATGCAGATGCTAAAACAAAAATTATTCAATTTTAACAAGATGTCTTGGGTAACCATCAAAAGAAAATATCCAAACTTTTATCCTCTGACACTCAACAGAGAAATTCTTCCAAGATTTGCTTTGTTGTAAACTGATCTGTTCTCTGAAGTGTACAGACCACTCTGTGTAGATTAATTGAGAGAGTAAATTCTCAAAGTTGCTAGACTTTTGTGGTAGGCCTACAGTTATATTTTTGAAAATGAGATGTAGTACCTATGATGGACTATACAGTGTTAATTATTCCATTTTAAAACTTCATTGATGCACATTTTCTTAGTATCTGGTCTTAGTTTGGCTCACATGTTGGGGGATTCTGTCTATGGTCATCTACGTCCAAGGAAAAAACATGCTGGAAGGGTATGGTAGAATACAACTGCTTGTTTCATGGTGGCCAGGAATCAAAGCAAGGGAACAGTGATAGGGAAAGGGGCAAGGGACCAGATATAGACCCCAAAGTCATGCTTCCGTGTTCCACCCAGACACAGAAGTGTGCTTACTAATCTACTGAGAAGCTCTCAAGCCAATCAAGTTGACATCATCAAGCTTATCCACTGCATCCCACCCTTTGTCAACTTGCTATCCAAATACATCTTAAACCGCACTTAAATGCCAGATAAACACAATAATAAGTTAATAATTCCACCTAACATGATACAAACATCCTGCATACAACCAGTAACACATTAATCTCTTACAAAGACTTAACAGTTCCAGCAATTTTCCAAAAGTCCAAGTCTAAAATTTCTTCTGAGGACTCAAGGGAAACTGTTAGCTATGAACTTCTGTAAAAACAAAAAGAAAAACCAACTTACATAATCCCAAGTTATAAACCAGCATCATATGGAAGACTCTAAGGTCTGCCACAGTATAGGCAGTAGCTGGTCCCCTCTGAACCATGGAAGCATCAGCCTCTGAGTGTGTGGATGGCTGAGTACAGTGAAATAGAACCAGGGAGTCAGTTCCCTAGGTGGCCTTATTAAGCAGTGGTTCCAAGAATTTTCTTCTCAAATGAAAGGTTTCTATTTTTGAACCTTTGAGCCTTCCTTAGGTGGGAATTTGCTGATTCTTGAGATCCCCTCAAGACGTATTTCTCCCTGTTGATATACAAAGTACTGTTTCTTTTTAATAGCACTAATCTCCTTAGCAGCCAAATCTCCTTTGGCCTCAAATTTACACATTGTTCTTTTTGGACCAAAATTTAATTTTACAAAATTTTCTATCTACTCTGGTTTTTGTCCCTTATGCTCACTATTAATTTGGTTGAAATCAGCCAGCAGTACTCATGACACAGCCTGAATTTTGTACAGCTTTAAAATTTTCTTCACCACACCAATTAGACCAATACTCTTAATCTCAGTCCCCTGCAAAGTCTTGGGGCATGGGCAAAATTTAGACAATTTTTTTGCTGGTGTTTAAAATGCACAGCCTATAGTCTGTCAGTGTATTCCTTATTCTCAACTGAAACCTTATGAGTCTGGCCTTTACTGTCTGCATTTATATCAGCATTCGGGTTTTCTGATCTCTGGCCAGAATCACCTATCAGGCTCTGCCTTCAGCATTCTGTGGCTTCTCTCGTTCACATCTCCAAAGCCTTCCAAATTTGTCTTGCAAACCATTTCCAAAGCTTCTAAACCCTGTGGTCAGTTAGAGTAACAGCAATGAGATCACTTCTCCTGTAACAATTTCCTGTATTAGTCTCCATTTCTATCACTGGGACATAATACTGAATACCCACAATTTAAAGGAAGAGAGGTTTAATTTGGCTTATGCTTTCAGAGGACTTAGTTCATTGTCACTTGCTCCAAGACAGAAACATTGTGGTATAAATTTATGGCAAAGCAAAGATGCTTTGTTCACGGTGGTCGAAAAGCTGAACAGGGAATGGTGCCAGAGTGGAACAGGTAACTAAACAGCGACAGACACCAAAGTCATGCCTCTGTGCCTCCATGACCCACCCAGACACACTCAGAAATGTGCTTTACTAATTCCACGGTTGACTCCCAAGCCAATCAAGTTGTGTCCCCATAACCTTGCAAGCATTTTTTATTATTAAAATTTTTTTTTTAAGATAACTATACTTTCTGAGGTAAGAGGGTATCTCAGTGTAGTTTTAATTTATATTTCTCTGATGGTCAGCAATGATGAGCATTTTGTTATGTATTTATTGGCCATTTATACTTCTGAGAAGTGTCTATTCAGTTAGTTCATTTGCACATTTTTTGATTGGGCTTTTTTGGAGAGGTTTAATTTTTTGAATTCATTGTATATTCTTGATGTTACTCATCCATCCATGGAATGGCTGGAAAAATATTTTCCACTTCTATAGGTTGTCTCTTCACTCTGTCAACTGTTTCCTTCACTGTGCCGAAGAATTTTGATTTTATGAGATCCCAGTCATTGATTCTTGGTATTATTTCTTATGCCACTGGGTTTCTATTCAGAAAGTCCTTGCCTATGCCTATGTCTTCAAGAATTGTACCTATTTTATCTTCCAGTAGATTAACTGTTTCTGTTTCAACATTTAGATATTTGACTCTTTGTGACTTTAGTTTAGTACACGGTGCGATGTATGAGTCTAGACTCAATCTTCTGCATGAGGCTATCCAATTTTCCCAGCACAATTTATTAAAGAAATCATCTTTCCTCTAGTTTATATTTTTACTCCTTTTTCAAAGATCCAACAGCAATATATCCCTGAGGTTGTTTCTGCTTCTTTTCTGTTCCCTTGATCCACATGACTGTTTCTGTGTAAGTATTGTACCATGCTGTTTTAATCACTGTAGCTCTATAATATAATTTAAAGTCTGGCATTATGATACCACGTGCTTTGTTTTTATAACCCAGGATTGCTTTTGGTATTCTGGGTCTCTTTGGATTCCATAAAAATTTTAGAATTACTTTCTCTAGCTCTGTGAGAAATTAGGATTGCATTCTAGCTGTATATCAGTTTTAGAAGTATAGCCACTTTGATTATGTCAGTTCTTCCCTAAATTCCAGAAACAGGGAGTAGTTTTACATTTTTTGATGTCCTATTCAATTTCCTTTTTGAGTCTAATGTAATTTTCATTGTAGAGGTCTTTCACTTCCTTAGTTAGGTTAATACCTAAGTATTTGATTGTTTTGGTGCTATTGTGAATGGTATTGTTTTCCTAATCTCTTTTTCAATGAGTTCATTATTAATTTATAGGAATGCTATTGAGTTTTGTGTGTTTATTTTATAGCCTGTTGCACCATTGAATTTGGAGTTTTGTAAGAAAAGGATCATGTCATCTGAAAATAGTAATATTTTGACTTTGTCTTTTCCAAAATTTATTCCATTTATTTCTTCCTCTTGCCTGATTACTCTGGCTAATTTTCAAGGGCTGTGTTGACTATAAGAGTGATGATAACAGACATCCTTGTCTTGCTCCTAATTTTAGGGGAAGACTTTCAACTTTTCCTCATTTAATATGATGTTTGTCATAAGTGGCCTTTATCTTAAATCATCCAAGGTTTCAAAAATGGGTCAACACAGGTTGGTCTTAAATGACCTTTATCAAGATGATATAAGGACCTTTTTTTTTTTAAGATGCTGAGAAGGGCTTATTAGAGGTAGTTATAGGATGAACTCAAAAAAAGGGAGGGTGGGTGCTCAAAGAAATGAGGCACAATATAGTTGGGAAATGGGGATCTTTCATGTGTTTTGGAAAGTGGAAATCTGATAATCTATAGTCTTAATGTTAGCCTTAGTCTGAGTAGATGGGAGAGAATGGCCCACCCCTATGAGATAATGGTCTATTCCAATGGAAAATCCCAAAAAAGCAGTCCCTTCATGGGTGCAAGAGGACCATTGACAAGAAAAAGGGAACGGGTAGACCCATTTGCATCTGAAAGGGAATTGCCTAGGTTTGCTCTTTGGGGAGAAGAAAAAAGTTAGATAAACTGGGCTTATGTTCTGAGGCTGTAGTTTTTCTTTAAAGTACAATTTTTAAAATTTTGATTTCCTTGCCTCCTTTCTGTCTAGCTTTGCTTCTTCTATCCTACCTCAGGAAGGAACTATTTTTTCCCATATGGGACTTGAACCCAGGTTCTTGGGCATGCTAGGCATGCATTCTCACACTGAGCTACATTATCATCTTTTTTTTTTTTTCTTAATTTTGCTTTGAGACAGGGTTTCACTAGGTTACTAGGTTTCCCAGGTGGCCTCAAACTCAAGATCCTGTGGACTCAGCCTTTTGAGTAACTGGGATTCGAAGAATGTGTCACCATGTCCCAGCTCAAAAGGGAGTAATTATGGACAATTAAGAGCTTATTATTTGTTTAGGAAGTCAAATCTGATGGCACACTCCTGTAATCTTAGTTTATTAGAAGGCTGAGGGGTGGGGGAGATTGGATCATAAATCCAAGGCCAGCGTAGGTAACTTAGTGAGTCCCTGTCTCAGAAAATAAAAGAAAAATTATGGAAGGAGGGTTGGGACTAAGCAGTAAAGACCTTCTATGCATGTTTTCTTTTTTTAAAATCATGAATAGATGTTGGATTTTGTCAAAGGCTTTTTCTGCATCTATTCAGATGATCATATGATTTTTTTCCCCTTGTTTCTGGTTATGTGATGAATTGCATTTATTAATTTATGTGTGTTGAATTATCCTTGAAGCCCTGGGATGAAGCCTGCTTGGTCATGGTTTATGATCTTTTTGATGATTTATTGCATTTTGTTTGTCGGTATTACTTTTAAGGAATTTTGCAACTATGTTCATTAGAGAATTTGGCCTATAGTTCTCTGTTTTGTTTGGATCCTTGTCTGGTTTTAGGATGAGGATGTTAACTCCTGAGAATGATTTTGGAAGTACTCTTTCCTTCTCAATTTCATTAAAAATTTCAAAGAGTGCTGGTGGTAGAAGTTCCTTGAAGTTCTTGTAGAATTTGTGAGTCCATCAGATCGTGGGCTTTTCTTAGTTGGTAGCTTTTAAAATTACTATTTCAATGTCATTGCATATTATTTGACTGTTCAAGATTTTTAAGTCTTCTTGTCTGTTTTGGCAATTGATATGTCTAGGAATGTCCACTTTTTTTCTGATTTGTCCAGTTGTCTGTCATATATGTTTGTAAAATAGTTGCTAATAATTTTCTGGGTTTCAGCATTGTCCATTGTGATTTTATTTTTTTCATTTCTAACTGAATTAATTTGTGTCTTCCTTTTTTTTTTGGTAAGATTGGCTAAGGGTTTGTCAATTTTATTTATTCTTTCAAAGAACCAGCTCTTTGATTAATTGATTTTTTGTATTGATTTTTAGTCTTTAATTCATTAATTTCTGCTCTCATCTTTATAATTTCCCTCCATATACAAACTCTGGGTTTGGACTGTTATTGTTTTTCTAAGTCCTTGAAGTGTATCATTAGGTTATTTTTTGGGGCATGTTCTAATTTTCCAAAGTGAGCATTCACTGCCGTAAACTTCACTTGGACTGTTTTCATTGTGTCCCATAAGTTCTGTTATTTTTATTGATATTATTATTTAATTCTATGAACTATCTTTTTTCTTCTTTAATTTCCTCTGTGAGCCATTGATTGTTCAAGACTGTGGTATTCAATTTTCATATAATTGCACAGTTTCTGTGATGTCTTTTGCTATTGATTTCCAGTTTCTGATAATATGTGTGGTAAAATTTCAATTATTAGCTAGTACGTGGTCTATTTTGGAGAATTTATCATGTGTGGCCAGAAAGAATGTGATTCTGTTTTTGTTAGGTGAAGCACTCTGTATATATTTATTAAGTCCATTATTCAAAGTTTTGTTTTAACTTTGATATTTCTCTATTGAATTTTTTGTGTAGTCAACCCGTCTGTTTGTGATAGTGGGGTATTGAGATCTCCCATTATAATTGTATTGATGTTTATCTGATCTTCTATTTTCATTAGAGTTTGTTTTAGGAAGTTGGATGCACTGTAGTTTGGTGCATATATGTTTGTAATTGCTATCTCTTCTTGATGAATAGTTCTATTAAACAATATGTAACGACCTTTGCCTCTTTTGATGATGGCTTGAAATCCACTTTGTCTGAAAATAGGATAGCTACTTCTACTTGTTTTCTGGTTCCTATTGTGTGGAATAATCTTTTCCATACTTTCAATTTTTAGTCTATGATTTTTTTGTGATAAATGTATTCCTTGTATATGACATTGGATTTTGTTTCTTGATACTTTCTACTAATATGTGTCTTTTGATTTGTGGTTTAAGTTCATTTGCATAGTTATAATTGTTAGGTATTGACTTATTCCTGACATTGCACTAATTTTCTTCTGCTGTTTTACTTTCCTTTACTTCTGCTTAATTAGACTCCCTATCAGATGTCTTCTTTTTATTGGACCTTTTGGCATGTTAGTCTTATTGTCTCTTTCCAGAATATCCTTGAGACCTTTTTGGAGTGTTGGTTTGGTTGTCATGAATTTCTTTAGCTTTTCTTTATCATGGAAGTATCTTACTTCTCCAACAGTTCTGAAAGATAATTTTGCAGGATATAATGGTGTGGGTTGGAAGTTGTCTTCTTTAAGAGTTTGATATACTTCATTCCATGCTTTCCTCGGCTTTAAGGTTTGTGTCAAAAAAATCTGTTGTCATTCTAATAGGTTTTCCTTTATAGTTGATTTGTTGCTTTTCTCTATCAGACTTCAAGATTCTGTTCTTGTGTTGTATTTCTGGCATTTTAATTGTTATGCAGTGTGAATTTTTTTTCTCATCATGGCTATTTGGGGTTCTATATGCTTCACTTACTTGTATGTCAAATTCTTTTTCTATGTCTGGGAAGTTTTCTGCTATTACTTGTGGAAACAGTTTATTTTATCCCCTTTGTGCTGTCTTCTGATTTTTCACTAATTACAATTTTTCTTATACTGGACTTCTTCAAGTCATCTGGGAGCTGTTGAATCCTATTTTCATCTTCACTTGTTGTTTTTAAGTATCTCTCATTAACTGATCATTGACCACAGCTCTGTCCTCTAGGTCTGACACTCTGTCTTCACATTGGGTGCTTGTGTTACCTGAATTTCATTATGCTTTCTATCTCCTCCATTTCTACTTGGAACTTTTTTTATTTTTTTGGCTGTGTGTGTGTGTTGAAGTTTGCAAATTCTTTGGCATTGTGGCTCATTCTTTCATAGCAAGCCACAGTATTATCCACACCCAGGCAATCCAGGTATTGACATAGAGAGAAAACCAATTGCTGGCCACTATGTTACCTTGACTACAGTAGTAAATTCAGTGACAACATTGGCATCAAATGTCAACTGGTTTGTCAAATTCACAAACCCTAGGAACCACTCATGAACAGCCCTTCACCAAACAAAGAGGACTGTGATTTTAATAAAGACACCCCCCCCACATTTATATTGACCTATAGTAATTCAGAGCACTGACTTCTGCTGGGTGTTGGCAAAAGTGCCAGAGCTCAAACATACAACTGGATTAAATACCTTTTTCTTCAGGATCAAGTCTGCAGATGATTACTCCCTTGGAATCTGGCCTCCCAGAACAGAAAATGGGCCCTAAGGTCTTCCTGGTTTGAGCCCAGGGTCCCCCAGGGAATCCCAGTGGGTCTCTATTTAGTTCTTATCCTCTCCAAGCCTAGTGCCCAAGGCTGTCTCTCACCTAATCTCTGTGGAAGTATATATTTCAGTCCTGAAGCAAGACTGTCCTCCTGGGGGATGGTCTCTTCAATCAGGCCCATCTGTTGGCTATCTGCTCTGTTGGCCTGTGCTCTGGAGAACCCAGAGATGGGAGATGAGATACATGTTTCCCAAGCCCTCTGAACTCCAGTACCGGGTCTGGCAGGCTGTGACATCGGCTCTAAAATGTTCTTGAAATACATTACTAAATTGGTTGCTAAACTTTCTTACACTCCCTTTATAGATGTGAAAGTGTCCACTTTGTTACATTATTAACTATATTGAGTGATTTACACACATGAAATTTTTACTTATATAATTATACTTTATATTAATTTTTAGTTAAGTGAAAAATCATAATTTTTCAATTTAATCATTAATATTATTTTATACATTTATTATTGATTGTTTATATGTTTATATCCCTAGTGTTTTTGAAATTTTAATCATTGATTTGATGCATACTATTTGTTAAATACATTACCTATACATTACTAATTTCTGGAAATATTTTTTTTTACAAAATTTGTCATCATAATTTTTTAATAGATTTTCTTTTTAGAGCAGTTTTACCTTTACAGAAAATTTTGGCACAAAGTTTAGAGAATTCCTTTTAGTCTTTCTCCTCTCCCATCCTCAATTTCTCATTTTACCATGTTTCTTTGATGTGGTTTGTTTGTTAAAATTAATGAACCAATAGTGACACATTATTGAAAACAAGTCTATAGTTTATATTGGGATTTTATGAATTTTATCAAATGTTTAATATCATATAATCATCATTATCATATATGCTGTGATTGAAGATATGGTGAATTTTTATGTCAGAATTTATTACAGTAAAAGACACATTGCCTTCCTTGCTTCAAACACACTTATCCCACCATTCTCACTCTCCAAAGCAGTTCTGGAAGCTCTCTTTCAGGACTGTTTAGTTATGCAGTTGGGGCTGCCTCAATATCCTCAGTCAATTCTGAATATTTACCTTTCCTGGTCACTCTGGCTTTGAGGAAGAGCCACATGTTGTGCAGTGGGTGCTAGAGCCTCTGAATACAGATTCTGAGTGTGTCCTGCTATGCCTTTTCCAAGCCTGCCTCTCTGTAGGGTGGCACTTGCCAGCAGTATTCATGGTATTTTTGATCACAATTACTGAGGACACTAACAAAAGAGAAGTTCCTGAACTGGTTCAAGAAATGGGGATAATAATGGAATAAATGTGTCCAAAGCAAGAGAAAGTATTTTGAAGGGCATTAATGGCATGTGTGTTTTACTGTAACCAATTTATTAAAGAGTTCATTGTATAATTTGATCATGCTATGTATTAGAAAAAATAGTTTCAATGCCCATAAAATACACTGTGCCCCACTTACCACTTTCCTTCTCTTTCTTTCAGCCTTTAGAAGTTCAGCTGACAGAGCAGAGGAATGTAAACTACATATTTTCTATTTTGTTTTGTTTTTGCTTTTAGATAGAATATGAAAGGTTAAATATTTTATAGGATAAAATCTATCATATAAGAGTTTACTTTCATATATAATAGTTAAATTTAGTAAGACCTCCCAACAGAAGTAAAAGCTTTTTTTGGTATCCTGTTTACTGTAGCCACATAAGTTCCCTAATTAGAAAATAAACAGATTGGGAATAGGAACTGGCCACAATCTTCTAAACACACTGAAACATGGACTGTGTATTTATATACACAAGAGATCACAGAACGGATACCAGACTTATTTATTAAATAAAATACAGTAAAGTGATACTCCACCCAAGTGAAAAATGTTTAGTACTCACTTCAAGATCTTCTTTTCTGTCTTTGAGAAGCAACAAGGAATGAATAGCTCTAAAGATGCTTTATCTCACTCATGGAGCCAGTTCCTGAAATAAGTCCTAAAGGCCGATTTTTCATAGCAATAGTGGTGGATGTATGCTCAGGTAATGACTTCGGAAAATCTCTACAGAAAGGGGTTAGAATAAAGATTGGTCTTCTTATCCACTAACTCACCATTTCTGATTCTTCCACAATGGCTTTATTTGTCTGCTTTGTGTTGCTATAATGAAATACTGGACACAAGCTACTTATGAAGTGAAGAGAAGTTTATGGCTCTGGAGGCTCAAATCAAAGCCTGGGCAGTCCCATTGTCTTGAGCTTCTGATGCAGATGGCAGATGTCAGTGGAAGGAACTGTGTTTCAGTGAGTGTTCACAACTTCATTCAGGAAACAGAGAAACAAGAAGAGGCCAGTGTCTCACAATCCCCCCTAAGGGCACTAAGGACCCTCAAAGACCAAATGATTTCCTAATAGACCCCACTGACCCAGGGGCAAAGCATTTGCATATGGACTTTGGAAGGATGTTGCCTATGTTGAAATCACAGGTATTCTTTGGAATACCTGAGACCCAGCTGTCTTATCTCCTCCATTCTCACCACCCTCTCCCTCTATTTTATTGTCATTTCACATATGTACCTATCTTCATTGCTAGAACAAGATCTCCTTGGAGCCTGAGATTATACCTAATTCAAATTTGCTTCTTCTATGTTCCTTAGCACAAAAACTGACATAAAGCAAATCATCTGTACTTTTGTCTCTCTACTTAACACAACGAATATAATAAAAATGTGAAAGCAGTATTGAAATATCATAAGAATGGAATAAATTTTATTCCCAGACATTGACATCCTTTCAAAATATTCATTTAACTTCTGAATTGTAATTCTAAAGCTGCTTCAAAAGAAATAAAAAGATAAAAAGAGAATGAATTATGTAAAAAACAAAAGCAAGAGTTCTAAATTCTTTACTTAAGAAATTATGCTTTCACAGTTGTATTTCTACCTAGCAGTTTTACTTTTTTCAAACTCATTAAACTGTAAACTGCGCCTTGATTAACCAACATTAAAAGATACACGGACATTGTAGGAAAGTATGATTATCATGATACAGAAACATCATAGTTCTAAACATCACTCTTTATCCAAGAGTTTTTATAACTCAGAAATCTAGGAAATCTAGAAATGTTTCTTTATTTCTTCAGAGGAAAAATAAAAAAATTGTTTTTGGTATTTCTTCCTTTAACAAATTATGTTTTAACTATCTATCTAATGTCACCCACACATAATAAAATAACTGTTCCGCATTGAGTACTTACGACAGCAGTAGACTAGACGGGTCCTCTGTATGACTTGGTCAAGTCCCAGCAAAAAAGTCTATGAGGTAAATTTTTTATCTACCTAATTGGCATTGTATAGACAAGAAAAACAAAAATGTCACAAAAATCAATGAAATAGTAAAATAAAGTTTCAAAATGGAGCATGTCTGATGCAAATGTCTTTAAAACAACTCTGTATTCTATTAAAAAACTCTGATTGAATATGCATTACATATTCTGTCTTAAAAGGGACTTTGAGGAGTTGATGTTGGTTAATAAACCAGATCTACAGTATGCAGAGAGAAGACCTTTATTGTATTTTTGTAGGGTAAAAGTCTTGATTCAGTTATTGATAAGGTTGCAATACTATGTACACATTTCCTTATCTAGTCTATACATTAAAATTTTCCCAATTGTCACACCTTGCTTCAGATTTTTGTAAGGTTTTATTTTCATGGATTTTAGTCATGAGCACGAACCATGAAGCAAGTCTTGATTTTGGAAGGCAACATACTTCACCCTACATCTATGTCAAAAGAATTATCATAGCAACACCTTAAAATATGTCTTTGAGGTTCATTTAGTTTCTATATTTAAAGTGCTTATATTATTGCCAGGGCATAGAAAAAACAATCAACAAATCTAAGCTAACATTTTTCGAATCCAGAAATAACCAACCTATTTTTGACTGTATTCAGCATGTGAAGAAAAAGGAAAAGACAGAAACAGAGAATTTCATCAGAAACAAAATAAAACAAAATAACAAAAGTCATTTAATGGAACCACAAATGTGGAGATTATTTTTCCCTTGATGTTCTATAGTTCAAACTCAGAGCTTCCTGAATGCTAGACTAGTGCTCTACCATTGTGTTGCATTCCTAGCCTGGAGATTTGGTTTGGTGTTTTAATATATGGTTTTTACTTCAAAGTGTCCCTACTGCCCAGTAGTGCCTCTCCACCAAACCAAGTCTGGATTTCCAGCTTCTGGCTGTGGCTCTGTTGGGCAGTGTAACCCGGTAGAAGCCACGACAGACTGTCAGTAGGAATGTGTCACCTCCTAGAGGGCTGTTGCATTGGGCCCTAGATCCTCCGAGCAGAATTTGTTTCCAATGACTTTAGGAAATTCCATTCTGTTTTCTTGAGATTTTGGCTTAGCTTTGAAGTTTTCTGCTTTATGTATTTTTGGAATTTATCAAACATCTCTAGGAAAAACCTAGGGGTATTTTTGAGTATCCTCAGTTGTGTTCTGTTATACCAGTTAGGTGGGAATCTACATTGCTCTTGGCCATCCCAAGTTCTAAGTTCTTAATCTCTAGCCTAGTTTTGAATTAGAAACTGTCCCTTGGGACATCTAAGGGTACTCAGCTTCCTCGTGTGAAATTTCACTTCCGCCAGTCACTGTTTTTATAGCCTCTGTTGTTCTTAGAGCATCTGCCTGCTGACCCCAACTTGTCCTCTAGACTTGATTGTGCCTTACTTTCCATCTATTAAATGGGAATAACCACCAGAATCCCCTTCTCATTGAAGTATTATGAGAATGGGATGGATTATGTATAAAACGTTTATAGTGGTGCTTGGTGCATAGTAAAGGATGAGATAATAAATGTTAGTTTGACTACTGAGGACTTCAGAAAGCAGGAAATGAAATTGTTCTTGTCCATACAAGATAATCTTTTCTTTAATGTAGTAATTTCAAAGAGCTTTTGCTTTTAATAAATTAGGTTTTCCTAATAGTTCTTAACCCTATCAGACTTGATGTTCTTTCTACTCCTTTTTGTAAAAATTGATTTTAATGATACATTTACTAACTTGAAATACATAAATAATATAATTTACCTCTAAAGATAATGATGAATGAATGTTACAGTACCCTAAGTTAAATATAAATATAAAATAAAAGGAATGTGATTTATGATAAATTAATATGAATTTCAATATAAACATAATTAGTCATGAACATGCTAGAGGACAAAGATGCAGTCAGATGTATTTAAGTATTTAAAATGAACAAATTTGGATTTAAAAGAACAAGATCAAGGCCCTTTTCACTGAGTATGCAGAAAAAGAAAGTGTGCAAGAATATTGGAATAAAACTAGTGCTATAGTAAGTAATGGCATGCTACATTATAGCAGAAAAGCGAATACATGGAATGCATACTATCATCAGGGTAGAAAAACATCATGAGATGCTCTCCTTGTGACAAAATGCCAGACAGCATTTTTATGTTGCTCTACTTTGGATCTTAGGTGTTCCCCAAAGGTTTATGTGTTAAAAAGTTTGGTCTCCAGAGATGCACTTTCGGGAGTTGTATGTAGGACACAACAGGAGGTCTTTAATTGTTTGAGGGCATGCCTTGGGAGAGGACTTTGGAACCGGGCCCCTTCCTCTTTCTGTCTTTTCTTTCAGGTGTAGATGTGAATTATTTTTCTCCACTCTGTGTTCCTGTCTGCTTACGCACCCCAAGCCAATGAAGCCAAAGGACCATGGGTAGATTTTTAAAACTATGAGCATAACTAAATCTTTTTTCTTTTTAGGTAATCATCTCAAGTATTTCAGTAATTATCCCAAAGAATCTACCTACCATAGAAGTATACATCTGGTCCACAAAAGTCTACTAAGACTTTCAAAGATCATGAGTATATGTTTCACTGCTCAGTGGGTGGATATTCAAAAGATTTATTCAGTCTAAATTGACACTAGTCTTATTGCTGGAGCTGGAGACAAGAGACTTTAGTGTGGATGCATAGCAATATGACACAAATAGTTTGTTATATACTAGAGGATCATGGGTATCAGGGAAAAGCTTGCATTTAGCAAGGTTGGAGGGGCTGCTATTTAACAACCTATATTGGATATTTCAATATTATAAGAGCAATGCAATGGTCCTGAGTCGAACCACTTGAAATTAGTCCTTACTGTATGGCACAGTCCTGAGCACTGCAGACTTCTAGAGTCCTGGCTCCCAATTCCCAAGCCATGTTAAGTAATGCTTTCCTATTGGTGGTGACTGGAAAATAAGACTCAGTAATTTTAAAAATAGCACGAGGGGAAAGGGGAAATATACTACATTATTCATGTTAGAATAAAACTAACCTTGTATGTTTATTATCAACTAAGTCAAGGCCCTGGATGATTCTTTCAAATCAATACAAAGGATTGGTAGAGAAAATATCCTTTCAATATAGAATCTATTGCTCGGAGACATATGTTACTGAGACTGCGACTATTACTTATGGGCTGTTATTTATATGTTCAAATTCTACATATGTTGACATATGTGATCTGGTCAGTACATCTCAAATAAACAAAAACCAAACTGGCTGTACACTCCAATCTTCTTCCCAATCTATCTGAAAAAAAATAGCAATACAGTGTACTTGATATCATCTCATGTTTGCTGCATGGAACACTGTGACTATTACTTGCTTCTTTATAGAGAAATTTACAGGCCATTTAAATACTAGTCACATCTTTCTGATGAGAGGTTCACAGCTAACACTAACAAACAATATGCAGTCTACTTTGGCACAACTTTATTAATAATGGACATATGGCATGAGTATTTTACTTCAAAATGAAAAAAAATCTTAAATTTGATTTTCTGAAAAAGATTAAAGTTTTTAAAAATTTGTAAATTATTCTTCTGATCTGTAAAATATAAACACTTTTTGAGGAACTATGTTAATTTTTTCCAAATCTTTAAATAAACATGCCAACTATATTGTTATCAAGCAGTAGGGGACATATCAAACAATATGTTCAATCTCTCTATTACAAAGAGAGAATTAAGATATACTTTAAAAAAATAAAAATAATATCAAATTTTCTAAATAAACATGATAAATTAATAATTGAAAAATTTAAATAAATGGTAATCAGTGGTTATATGTGGCATGTAAAAGGATGTTTACTTTTGTGTGCATTATGTTTATTACTTTATTGTGACTATTGATTGCTATAATTTGTATAAGTCTGCATTCAAATTTTATATAAAAACTCATTAGTTCATTTAAAATATTGAGGGAAACTTCATTGTATTCAAATAGAATTAAATAATAAATTCATCCTCACTTGTATTTTTAGAATAGTAAAGATTGAAAAAATTCAAACATTACAAAATTGTTTCATTTCCATTCCTGAACCTTAGCCATTCATTGACCCTACACATTGACAACTATTATTTCTATGGTATGAGTAAAATCCCAGAGAAATTTCATGAATGTATAGTGCATCAATAAGCAGATTAACTGGGGATCACTTTATAATTTATATCTGAGATAAGATCTTTGCCTTTTCTTTTTCTGCTCTTTGAAAATTTGGTAATATGTTATCAACACTGTCTTTCTTCTTTGGAAATACATATTATTAGTTTAAATTACTTTTTTGTTATTTTTTTAAGGAGAATTAAAGTTAGTAATAAAAGACTAAGATTTGCTTAATTTGCAAATTGTCAGTACATTCCTATTCAGTATCAAAACAGAAGAGAGTGACACAAAGGATACAAAAGAGAAGCCAGCTGTATACCCAAGTCTTTCTCTTTTTATTTATGGAGCCCCGCCAAAGAATAATTGAAAGTTTAGATGTTCAATAAATATTATTGTATGAAGGATGAACGAATGAGTTGTTCTGAACTTGAAACAGGGGACTGGAACATTCTTCTTCATGTTAGCATGTGGTTCAATACATCTATAACTCAAACATACTCAAAAGTGAAGTCTTTCTCTGTGGATGACGAATAGGAAGTTGACAAGATTAAAGCCTTAACCAGGCAAATAGAAAGCCAGAGATTTGTAATGGTCATAAAAGCCTTGATGCTGGGTTAAAAGCTGCTATCACAAAATATGTGAGTGCCACAAAATACTATTACTGGGTCTACATTTTAACTTATGGAACTGTTTTAAAATTTATGGCTATCTCCAGGACAAGCATTTTCAGTGTTGATTCTCAATGTGTCCTTTTTTAAGATAAAGATTTTACATCTAATATTACAGTGCCACAAGCTCAGATTTTTCCCTATTGAAATGATATTTGCAGGTAAATTTATTGTATTTGTCAAGGGCCAGATTTACAGCCCTGGTACCTGAATGACTTGGTTATATCCAGAAATAATGCAAGTTTAATGGTAACTCTTACCTTTGTTGATAGCATGAAACAGTTCTCTGGAAGTATCCTATATAGCACTATCATTTTCTCCAAAATCTGCCAGTGGCTTTCTACAGTCATCATTTTCATATATATGTCTACACGAGAACAAAACTGTCCATGTATCTATCCCATTTGGTCATTCGGGCCATTTTTTCAGTTATGTGAAAGAATATAGTTTTAAAAATTTCCAAGGTTTTAAAAAATTTTAGAGGAAGAGGTCAGTTTCTTATAGTCCCAAACATTAACCCAATGGAACATGCAGAATTTTTCACTAAGGTATGAAAAGGAGAGAAGCAGATGGTCACTTTTCAGTTAATTCACATTTAAGATGTACTCCAATAATTAGTGAAGGGCCCCATTTCTTGAGTCAGAAAGATCTATGTTCTAACCCACGCTCTGTCACATATTAACATTTACTTACTGTTTTTGTCTGAAAACTGGGCATAATAATACATGGATCTTTGTAAAGATTAGCCTAGATAACTGAATATTAGGACCTTAAAATAAGATTTGATACAAAATAGGGCTTAAAAAGTTGACGATGACAATGAGGATGAAGGTGATGGTGATGAGTGTCTTTATAGAGAGAACCAATGTTACTTAACAAACTGTCGGCAAAGGTTGGATTGGTTGGTTCCTTACTTGTCGAATATTTTTATTACAACTCTAATTACAAATGAAGGTAATAATAGTAGCCATCATTCACCAAATACTTTACATCATTGTTCTAGGTACATAAATATTTGGTCAAGTTATTACCCATTAGTTCTGGATTGCAGGAGGTCATATGGTGATTTTCGGTAGCCTAGCGTGTGTCAGGTGATATGGAATTCTACAATTTCAGTCTTTCCATAATAAAATTTAAGTGTTTCAGTGTTACTTTTCAATTGAATGTCTATTCACTTTGTCATGTTATAATAGTAAGATTAATGTTGATAACTTGGGAATTGAAATAGAGAATACAGTTAATCTAATCTACTTAAATAGAGGAAGTAATTCAGTTGTTTTTGTCAAATGTCATGGAGAAAGTAAAACACTTGAAATGTATCATAGATTAAATGCTTGTGCCCTTCTTTCAACCCCCAACTTAGTTTGTTGATGCATTAACTACTAATCTGATGTTATTTCAAGAGAGAGATTGAAGAATTTAATTAGTGTTGGTGAAGTCCTGAGAGCAGACTGGTGCCCTGGTGATAACCAGAAGAGAGTCTGGAAGCTAGAGTTTGTTCTCTCCCTCCACCGTGTGTGGGCACAACAAGAAAATGGATCTTTGTGAGCCAGAAGTAGCTCTTTCCGGAAGCCACACGTGTCAATGTCTGATCTCAGGCCTCTGGGCCCGTGGAGCTGCGAGACATATCTGTAGTTTAAGCCATTCCTTCTATTTCCTATTCTGCTGTGCTAACCTGGAACTGAAGTCAGCATATTTCATGCCCTTCTGAAGGAAGACATCTTCCTTTCTATCGCTGCTTGTGTCTCCTTCTTTGATTTTTTTTTTTGAGAAGGGGTCAGGGGTCAGGTTTCCCACTCTTACCAGATGTCTGACACATGGCCCCTACTGGACTAGACGTGAGCAGTAACTGTAACCTCACTGTCTCAATCCTTACAAAGAGAACCTAGAAGATAAAACTAGATGTTCTTTGCCTCCTCAGCAGTTCTCACAACTACCCCTGAAAAGAGTCACTACAAAAATAAATTTTGATTTCATGAAGGAATTACTCTTAAGCTGAGTTTGGGATGATAGTATTTCTTAGCTCATGTTGAAGTATCTTATAAGAAATAATTCTTTATCTAGGTGTGATATCTGAAATTCCAGCACTCAGAAGGCTGAGGCAGGAGGATTGCTGTGAGTTTGAGGCCAGACTAGACTGCATAGTGAGACCTTGTCTCAGTAAAAACAAAACAAAACTCTTTAGAGCTCATTCTTGCATCTGGTGTAAGCATGATATAGATACGATGATAATTAATAATTCACTCCATTGATTCATTCATTTCAAATCTTTGTTTGAACAGTTTTAGAGGTCAAGGCCTGAGGTTGGCATTGAACAGTGGAAATTCCTCTCCAATATCATCTTAACAATGTTAGCATTGTCCAGAAAAACACTCAAATATGAGACTCAGAGCAAACATTTTTGGGGTAAGGTCATTTAGGCTGTATTACTCTTTTTCAACCTTATTTTCCCTTTGCCTCATTCTTAGATATTTTTAATTCTCCTGAATAATTTACCTGAGTCACCCTGAATTCATTTATGTACAAAAGGCAGAAATAAAATAACTACAAATATCAAATAGAAGTCATGTATAAGTAAAAACAGACAAAATGAATGCTGGCATGGGAATTAACATTGTATAGATTCAATTGATTGCTCGTTTTCTGCTGTTTCTTATTAAAAACATTGCTACTTCATCATTTTCTGATATTAAAATGAACATAGTGAAAGACTATTTGCCAAAAATAAATGGCACGGAAGAATGCCAGCCTGCTTAATAACCCAGGGCTGAAGTGCAATCATTAGAGAAAGGGTAAAGTAAGTCAGGTATGCAAAAATATTAATATAATTTTCCAAGTTCAAAATTGAAACTTCACAAAAGAAGAGATGCAATGTGAAGAGGCATGCTGTGTCCCTGTTAACCATGAGAGAAAATAAAGTATGACCATGCATACTTACAGATGAAAATTTAATACTTTTTTATAGCTTTACAGAAAAAAGACAATTGTAATCTGAAAAC
Organism: Heterocephalus glaber; assembly: GCF_000247695.1. The sequence goes on from NW_004624757.1 coordinate 24,027,870, forward strand.
TGTAACAGCCTAGAACTTACAAGGGCAAAAGAAAATGTTCATAAAGGAAGAATATATGAAGATTTTAAAAAACTGAGATGTAAATTTGAAAGCAGAAGGGATAGAGTGGTATAATTTTACTTTTTAGCTTCTTTGAAAACTCTTGAGGCTAACATGATGCCAATCATAAAGACAATAGAATATAATGAACCAAGTCTAGTGGTTCAGGCCTGCAATCCAAATTGGGCAGCTTAGCAACTTGGTGGAGATGTAACTCAGTGTGAAGGGCTTGAATTCGATGTCCAGTATCCTCCACCCCTGCCCCAGCACCCCCACCCCCCAAAAAAAGAGGAAAAGAAAATATCCTTATTGGAATTATAGCTCTGATGAAATCTGGAATAAAAGGGTTACAAAGGCCTTTTTAAGCACTTCGGCCACAGCGATGTACTGGGAACACACAGGTTTTATGAAGAACAGTTCTGTCACAGGAGTAGCAGGTGTCTCTCTATTGACAGAATAATGGGATAGTAAATCAGGGAGAAGGATCAGTTGCAATTTATCTTGACTTTAGACAGAGTTTGATTCTGTCTTGTATGAAGTATTAATCAAGAAATGGGGAAAAGTGTGCTGAAGGCCTCCCTGATATTAAGTGGATCAGCGGCTGATCCATTTAGTCAATCAGAGGCACTCAGAATATTGCTATTAATAGCTCAGTATGTTTGGAGCTATAGAATACATGAAATCTCATGCAGCTAATGATACAATGTAAATATAACACCAATAAAATAGAAAATAAATGGGAATCAATAGCTGTCCTACCAATATTGAATAGGAACATTAGCATAAATAATTGCCCATGGGATATTTTACTTGGGTACTGTACTTTATTTCAAAAGGCTTTTACAGTATATCATTTGAAACACTAAAGATGGAAACAATTCATTGAGTTTACTGGGTAACACAAAAATGGGTAAAGAAAATTGGTGTGCAGAAAAAATGGTGAGGGTGATAACATAGGAAGGAGCTGGTTTATATCCATTTGTACATTTAGCGGCTGTGGTAATAATCTTACCTGGCACTCACTGAGCACTTCCAATGATCCAGGCACTTCACATATGCATCATCTCCTGAATGCAGCTACTTAAGCGAAGCAGATGTCAAGTACTTCTGACATTCAAACATCTGGATGAACACAAATTTTTAGAGAATCAGAAAAACTCAGGATGTGGAAGGGCATTTAAGGATTATCTAATCCAAGATTCCTCAAAGTAAAGGTTTTTCTTCTATAAAACCCCTACCATGAACAGATGGTTGAGAGCCTGCAAAGACAGGATATACAACACGAAGAAGAGACCCCACTGAGAAAAAGTTAATGAGAAGTGTTTTGTTTTTATGACAGGAAAGGGTCATCAACCAAATGAAAGAGAGAACAAAGGAAAAGGAGGAAATGCTGTTTAAAGTGTTATTAGATTTGGTGAACAGGCTGGGGCAATAACCTAGTACAGTTCCAACTTAGTGGGTGGGAAGAGAAGGTAGTTCACAGGAGATAAAAAGGAGGGGTTTGTGTGGTTGTGCACGTGTTGGTGTGTGTGTGTGTGTGTATAAAATTGGAGTAAGGAACATATTATTTGAAAAGATTTGCCACAAAAAGTAAGAAAGTAATAGAAAATCAAGAATAAAATAATGATTATTTTAAGGGATTTAAAATAAACATAAATGGGAAAGGAAGGTTTGGATGATGAAGCAGAGGTGGAAAATATTCTGTATTAGAAATCAAAGAGAATTTTGTTGCAGGACTCTCTTATGATAAAAAAGAATCAAATTCAAGAGGCAGGTGAGCTGCTTCTCCATACCGTCAGCCTGGACAGGTGCAAGGGCAGGATGCTGACAGGGACAGGTGACTGGGGTGAAGGCTGTGTGGTGGGGTGATGGAACACAGCTTTGGAAGGGTACAGCCGCAGAGTTGACATGGAGGGGCAGCAGGACCCACAGCTTTATTCTAACACACACATGCGACCTAATGAGCACTGCTGTGGTCCTCCCGGGCCTCAGAGCATCCTAAGTAAGAATGAGTGGAAAAGACAGTCATTTTGCGAACAGAGTACAAAGGGGAGTTTGAAAGAACAATTTCTTTGCTTATTACTCCGTTTTAAAATATCTCAGACATTTCCTGCTTCCTAATGCACATTCTTAAGAAGTTATTCAAGCCAGTTATGTAGGTGGTAAAGAGGACAGCAGTGAAAATGAGGAAGATTTAAAATGATCTGTCCTTCTGGCTTAGCACTTGGAAGATATTTTTGCATTACTTTCTCTTAGAAATATTATTGTTATTGGTATGTAAGTTATGGTATTTTCTCTTTGACCAATTTTGCTTTTTTCTGTTTGTTTTTAACGTTCTACAATTTCACTGTGTAAGTCTAGGTAAAGACTATACATTTATTACATATTTGGACATTTTGTTTGTGCTGTTTGAATCTGAAAATTCTGTCCTTTTTTCAGTTAGTAGCTATAATATCTTCAAAATAATATATTTTCTATTTTCTCTATTCTCTTCTGCTGGGACTCCTTTTATCTATATGTTAGCAAGAATGCCTAATGAGTCAGAAGTATTTCAAAGTATCAGTCAATCTCAGTAAATGTTTTATCCTCCCATACTATAACATAATAAAATTAAAAATTGTTAATCAAGAAATGGCTTCTGAGTTCTGGTGATAAAAAGTTATTTTGCTTTATGTCAAGATATTCAAATTAAAAAGCTGTTTTTACATTAAGTGGTCACTTAATGCAATAAGTCAAAAACTTTACAGTATTTTGGATTACTTCACAAATATCTGATGAGCTATGTGAACAAAGTTATGCATTGTTTCTGCATTTTGGATCTAAACAAAAATTTTGCATTAATTGTTTATCATTTTACAAGATTTTCCACATCTTCTAATGAATACTAGTTTGTGTGTGTGTACGTGTGTGTGTGTGTGTGTGAGAGAGAGAGAGAGAGAGAGAGAAAGAGAGAGAGACAGAGAGATAGGGTGACAAGAGAATGAGATCAACATTGCATTGTATTTGGTGAAGCTTGATGAGATGAAAAAATCTTTATATACACCTGTGTATGAATACATAGATAAATATAAATTTTCCTTTTTTGCTCTGAATGTTAGTTATCTCTTTTTAAGTTTCCCTATGAGAATCTTTGCACATTGTTGCTTTACATTTTCATATAGCTACGACAGCCTCTCAACCCTCCCCAGCATGATTTTAATAAAAAGCTTGGAATCATGAACTATATTCTGGTTTGACCCAGAAGATTTGACATTCAAAATCAGAGTGGTCTGAATAGCTCAGTCAAGATGCAATTCTAAATTAATTGGGAAATTTGATTATAATGACCCTTGAGGGAAGTGACAATATATTGGACTTTTTTATTAAAATGGTACCTTTGTAATTTAAATGAATAATTGTTAATAAAATAGCTAAAATGAAAATGTGTTCAGGTTAAATAAATTAAATAACCTATTTGGCTCTTCCAGTGATTCAGAAATACAGTACTGATGTTTGTGTCTGGAATAAGTCAGACTTAAAAGTATTGGTAAAAAATATTCATGAATATGTAATCACAATTCTTAGAACAATGGTAAGATAAATGCACATTTATTGTATACATAGTAAGCTGTTTAAGAGCTTTTAGTTTATATGAATTAAATTAAAATTTCAGACTCAATAGTATTTTCAGTATTCACAGTCATATTTAACACATGCAATTGTATTGAATTGTGTGGATATCTTTGGTTTCCTTACTTGGGATATTACAGAGTATATTGTCAGGAGTCCAACACTCCTTGTTCCTATACAGCACATTTAGTTGAGGAAATTCCAATAATTAGAAAGAGGCAGAATTATAGCCCTTTGCAATTGAAATTTAATGCAGCATCACAATAAACTTCATTGTAGTTTTTAGAAGACAAAGATTTTAAGTATTAAAACATGCAAAATCTATAAATTTATAGTTGTTTTCAGTAAAATATTTATTTATGTAATCTTTCAAAATAAATGTGCACATCAACACACACATAGTGTAAATCAGTGCCTGGAGTCAGGGAATGTGACAAGGCTGGCATCCTCCCTTGCTCCTCTGTCTTTATGGAACATACATTCCAGTGAAAAATTAATAGGCATCTATTTTGCAATTAACAATTAGTTTCAGTTCCATTAAATGCTACACATAAGAAAATATTGATGTAAACCTGTATAATGGGTCACTCTTCTTGGGGGAAATAATTTAACTAAAATTTTAAGGAGGAATAAATGAGCCCACAGAGAGAGTAGTGCATGAAACCCTGCAAGTCTTCAGTAACAGACTGTAAGAACGTTCTGAGGTTGTTAGGAACAGGATATGATGAAAAAATGAATCCAGGACCAGGTGGTTAGTGAAAGGGTAGTAGTTGGGTATGAAGCAGTAAGTTTAATTCACCAGACCATGTTAAAGCAGAAGGATAATTTAAGAATCATATTCATTATGTAAGTAACAATGAATATTCTTGACCAGCCCAGTAGCATGCACACTTTGTTCAGAAATGTCATTTTGGGGGGCAGAAAATAGATTGAAAGTGGACAAGTAGATCTGAGGATACAGCTTAATAGGGCTTCATATCCATAGGATGGGTAGATAAAAAATTTAGATATTAACAAGTGATGGTGAGGAATCAGAACCCTCATATGCAGTTGGTGAGAAAGTATAATGTTGCAGCCCATTTGGGAAATAATTCAGCAATTATCCACAAGATGTTACATGGAGTTACTGTATGATCCAGAAATTAGACTTCTAGCCATTTACCCTAGAGAAATGAAAATATATGTCCATATAAAAGCATACTCAATGTTACTCATAGCATGAGTCATAACAACCAAAAGATGGAAGCAATCTAAGGGTCCATAAAGTGATAAAAGGCAAAGTGTGGAAAATCCTTAAAATGGAACACAGAAATCTACAGAGATGGCAAGATTAGCAATTTCAAAGGGCTAACAAGTGGAAAGTAGATAGTGTGATGATAACTACATAGTATGTGTTTGCCTTCCTTACTCTAATAGATACAATATAGAGTAAAAATAGAATGGGAAAGTTTTATTGTGTTCACAGATTTGGAGATTTCAGCCCATGTTCTGTTAGCTGGTTGCTTTTAGGCTTGGGAATTATGGTACATCACAATGGAAGTGAGTGTGAAGAAGCTGCTTACCTGACAGTGACCGGGAAGCAAAGAAAGAGAAACAGGCCAGGATCTGAAAATTTCCTTCAAGTACATGTCCCATTCTAAGTTCCTCCAACTACGTCCCATATCTTAGAGGTTTCATTACCTCTTAGTGGTGTCCTAGACTGATGTATTAGTCAGCTTTCCTGCCACTGAGACAAGATACCTGATCCCACCACTTAAAGGAGGAGAGAGGCTTAATTTGGTTTGTAATTTCAGGGGACTAGGAGAAACCTAGTGGAAGGGCATGGTGGAGCAAAGATACTTGTCTTATGGTGGCCAGATGGCACAGCCTCTCAGAGGAACAGCACCAAAGAGGAAGAGGAAGAGGACCATATGCAGTCCCCAAGGTCACCCCTCCAAGATCCATCCAGACACATCCAAATCTGAGCTTTACTAATCTGCCAGGTGTTTACTAATGCAATTGAGTTAATATATCAAGACTAATGGTCATAGCTGGGTACATATTGGCCATTGGGGGATATTTCAGATACAAATTCTAGCAGTGCGTGTGATTTCTTTTTGAGATAGTGAAAAATATTCTATAATAAATTTGCAGCAATGGTTACACTTATCTATGAATATACTAAAATCTTTTGATTGTATACTTTAAATGGATAAATCATATCATATGAAAATTATATCTTAATAAAGCTACTTAAAAGATTTGTGAAGCTTTTGAAAGTCTTGAAAAGAGGCTCTGATGGAAGGAACATGTTTGGATTCAACTGTGGATAGACTGTATTCAATGTTTGAGTAATATTGAGGAAATATAACTAAGCAAGTATCAGGACCCAAACTGCAGAAATTCTAATAAAGAGTGTGAATAGATGAAGGTTGCTCAGTAGAGGAAAATGAGAAGTAGAACAACAGAAGTTGTGAAGTTGTAGTTTCAAGGAACCAATGAAGAACATTTTAAGGAAGAATATACATAAATAGTTTTGAATGAAATTGAGTCAAGCAGGATGTGGTTTGAAAAGTGTTACCCAGTACCTGTACCTTCATTATTCTCTCAGTAAGAGCCAGTTGGAGCAATAGTGGTGCTAAGGGTGATGGAGAAAGCATTATTAGAATTCACTGAGTAGTGTGTGCATGAAAAGTGTGTGGAGGTGCATGATGACGGTGGAGGATTCCCTTCCTGATTTTGGTCATGGAGATGAGTTGAGAGAAGACACATTCTGTCTTTATTGGTACATTTTAGGTATACAACACAATTACATTTCTCATTGGGAACTTGTACCTTTACATGATGCATCTTGGTTCTTATTTCTTCCCCATTCCTAGCCCTCCCTTCACCCTCCCACCCTTCCCTATTTACAAAGACTTTATTTCCATTTTTTCCATTTCTCATCATTTTTCCTTTCCCTTCTTTCCTTTCCCCTGCCCCTCCCACTACCCCTACACTTTCGGAACTTTTCTTCCTATTTTGCATTATCGATTATTCATTCTAATCACTGGTACATTTTAGGTATACAATATAATGACATTCATTGTTGGAAATTTGCACCTTTACATAATCTCTCTTGGTTCTTATTTTTCACTCTTGCCCAGCCCTCCCTTCAACCCCTCCATTTACATTCTGTCTTTAAGTTGACAAAATTCCTCCATGACTCAGTGTGGATTAAAGAATCCCACAGATAGATGCACATGCTGAAAGATCCAGGATATCAAGTGACAATTAATATCAGAATATTTCTGAGAAAGAAAGTGATGATTTGGTTTAGACTACATGTTAAGAATTATCCTTAAATATAACTTCATACATACTGAAAAAAAGGACTTCCACATGTTTACCTGGGAGATGATTGAAACAGGATTGCATGATCACTTTCTGATTCCACAAAGTATTTTCCTACTAGTTTCTTAGAACTTGACTTCCCAAATTCATACACACACTCACACACACACACGCACACACATATGCATGGTGATTAAAAACAGAACAAACAAAAACCCAAACAATTTTGTAAGATTCATTATTGAGGGGAAAAGGGCAGAATAATTTCCAAAGGGCAGGTTTTAATACTTTTTCAAGACACTATGCCATACATACATTTTTGATATAAAATTGATTATTTCTTCTATGTGTGAACTGGATGACTCATCTGCTAGATAGTTGCCCCAAGAAGCTAGTCAATAAAAAAGGCCTTAATAGTGGGAATGTGACTGACGGTGTTCTTTATGTTACTAGTATTACCATAATCTATGTCATGGTAAATGAAACTGACTTGTAGTCCTCATATTTAAGGCTCCTGGTTCAAATTTCAAATTCTACTTGAAATGATTATAAAAAAGCTTCATAGTTTATTTTTCCAAGACCCCAAAGCCTTCTAAACTCAGGAAACAAATGAGTCAAAACCAAAACATCAAGATGCCATCTATGATAACAATGGTTCTCTCTGCTCGCTGTAATAAACTGCCTCAAATGTGGTAGTTAAAAACAGAAGAATTTGTTTTCACAGGAATGGAGTCCAGAGCTCTGACCTAAGTTTCACTGAGCTGACATTCTGCTGTTAGCAGCCTGGGCTCTTCTGGAAGCTCTAGGGGAAAGTATGTCCCAGGCCTCTTCCAGTGCTGGGTACCTGCTGGCTGCCTCTGGCTGCATCACTCGTCTCTCTCTCCATGATCCCTCTGGTCCTGGATCTTCTGTGTGCATGAGTCTCCCTGCTTCTTTCTCATATAACCACATCTAATGGCATATAGTGCTCACTCAGATTGTCTGAGATAATCTCATCCCAGAATGTCTAGTTAAACCTGTGAAACTTCAGCATAGAGGTAACATTCATGGGTTCCAGGATGAGGGACTGGCGTCTGAGTGGAGGTGCCACTCCACGTGCTGTACTGTTCCTGAACTTCATGCATTCAGCCTCTTCCATTTCTGTGTTCACCCTCCTTCTTCCAACACTGCTTTCCACACAGTTTTCAAATGCTATATTCTCATTGTTTAATATATTTTTAAAAATTGCAATGACTACACTATGTTGTTCAATTTCTTGTTTTAGCACAGGGATGAAGTTTTAGTTTTCTTCTGTTGTCTCAAAGGTCCATTTTGGACTTGCGTTACAGTGATTATCAACTAACATGAGTGAATTTCCTTCACTGCATCTCTCCTTAGCACTTTAGCGAAAACAAACTCTGCATAGTTCATTCTTGAAAGTGAGAAAGAAAGTTCCATTCTTTATAATCCTCAGATCCATTGATATTTTGTTATAGAAGCCTTTAAAGATAAAGACAAGCTTTAAGGAAATTAATTCAATTATAATTAAATATAGTATGCTAATTAGAATTAAATTTAATGTCATTAAAATAATTTTAATAAAATCTACATATTAACAAGTAATATTGATATAGTTAGCTAATAGTTTATAAATCTACAATTTCCTATGATTGTCACCACAAAGGTGTGAAAGGGAAGATCATTTTACTGAGGAATTTATAGATGAATGGTTTAGACTCATCTTAATAGTGTAAGAGAATGATCCATAACCTTTGAACACTAGAATCCTTCATGCACTTTTTTGTTTACAATTTAGGAGGTACAAGTGCTCAACCTACTGAGAAAACTTGTACTTTTAGGGAAAAAAAATCAAGAAGAAAGCACAGTGCTTTTATCCAGGCTTCACTTCCTCTAAGTTTGCATGTCAGATTCAGCTCTGGCTACAGGAAGAAGAGAGCAGGACAGGGCCCTGCACTTCGGGGATGAGGACAAGGATAATCCTAGAAAGGACACAGATCACATCAACCCAAGGGCACATTGCCGGCTGCTTGCTCAGCTCTCATTTTCAGTTTCTTCTGAGATTCATGTTGTGCACAGTTCCGTGGTGTTAGTAAGGGTGAATCCCTCACCAGCATGTGACCTGCTAGCAAAGGTAGTTACTGCAATTCACATTGGAAAACTACAGGGAGCCCTACTGTTTTAGGGCTTCTTGAAAAGATCACTTTCTATGTTGAAATATATTAAGCATTGCTACGTATCATAAATCACATTAAGCATTACATATTTTCCTTGTTCTTCACTATATTCCATATCTACCATCAACATTACTTTCATGTTTCATTCATTTATTCCAGAAATGTTTATCAAACACTCATTATGTTCCAGATACATTTCTGGACACCAGCAATACAGTAATGAATAAAACAGACGGATGTTTTTACCTGTGAGAACTCTAATTACCACGGGATGACAGACCGTAAACAAATTCCTGAGTGAATTAAATAGCATATGGAAAACTATTATGTAAAATGAAAAAAAAAAAAAGAACCTATGGAGGAACATAGAGTGCTGCTGTGTGGATAGTATATTTTTAATTTAAAGTGTGGTATTTGGGAAACTCATTTAAGAAAAAAATGGAAAGGGTTGAAGGAACAAATTGCCTGAAAATCTTGGGGAAGAGGGTCCCAGACAGATGACTCATCTGGTGTCGAGGCCCAGAGGCAGAGACTCAGCTAGAGAGGTGTGTTTTGAGTATAAGTACCCAAGAAGAGAAGGGAAGTAAATGACGAGATCAGAGAATCAACAGAGAATAGAGAAGTGGTATAAAACCTTAGATACTTGGATAGGGTTAAGGAATCTCTAAGTTATACTAACACAAGAATCTTCCTTTCCCATGTACCAGGGAAGACTTCAACTACCTTTATCTCCCACATCAAGCTAGCACTCTGGAAAAGCCATTTCTAAGTAGTGTGACTACTGAAAGCCTTACATAAAGGGTAGAGATTGGAAAACGGGGTTGATTTATTGAGGTTTTGTATTTGGGTTGACTGCAAAGTATGGTGTACTTATCATTAACCATTATGATTGACAACAGAAAGGAAACTTTACACTTAAATTCTGAAGTTTGAACTGTTGAAGCTTATGTAAAACTGTAGTTTTTCTGTGTATAGCTCAATCTTTTTGTAATGAAGTGATCAGAAGAATATTTAAGACAAAATGAGGCAAAGACAAGAAAAATGAGAAATTCTGCTATGAATTGTGATTTGCAGATAAGACTCTTCTTTTCTCTAGCAAGTTGTATTTAGTTGTTATCATCAGGATAGCATGGTTTTATATTAACATTACATACATGTTTAACTGTTTAATACACTACATACAGTGCATTTCAAAGATTTTGTTTTTCTTTTGCTTTTATTTTCAAATATGTTTTCTATATGAACATTTAAAATCTCAGAGTAAAGAGAAAACCTTCAGGAATTGTTAAAAATTACCTCAACAGTTTTAGATTTTCTGATAATGGGAATCAATAGTGGTGTCTTTGAGATAACATTTGTATAATAGTTTCTGGTTAAGGATATGGCAGTCCATGTTTGTCTGATAATGGTTACAAAGACAAAATAATCATCGCAATTTAAAAGATAAAACTCTTGTTCATCAGATTTGTCTCTGAAAAAATGTTTGTGGATGGGAATTCAAATTTATGGAGATAATTTTCTATTATCTGGAGTCATTTCTGTTATTAAATTTGGAATTCTATACAGATCCCTTCTTTTCTCCACTATGTGATAAAGCAATAAATTGACTCAGAATATTTTTTATTGAGTGGGAATTCAGCTAGTAATGAGAGTAGAATTATTTTCGTTGAATTGAGAAATAATCCTGTAGTGAGTGCTTAAACAAATTAAAATAGAAAAGATCATGCATACTACCTCATTTATTGCATATGTACTACTTACTAAGTTCAGTCTCTCTTAAGCCTGTTAGTTTAAAAGTTCCCTGTCATTAGGCAATTTATTTGTTATATCTAGTCAACATTTTTATTGAAACACAAGATAAATATAGACAGTGCCTTTTCAGTAAGATTCTAATGTAGTTCTTCCTGTGGGAGAATGAAAACTACATACTTTACCTGCGACTGAATGCAATCAAAATATAATTAGAATCAAATGGATTTGCTGAAGCATTTAATGATGAATAATATTGAATTCTGTATACTGTGATATGTTTTATTTGAGTTGTCAAATGAACAGACTGATGTGAGGTAACACTTAAGGACTGTCATGAAAATCACAGAATTATATGAGAATTTCAAGACTGGTAGAAAAGACCCACAAAATCTTTTAACTTACACTTGTACGATTTAGGACAGAAACTGTATTTCCAAGAGTAGAAAATAATCTACAATACGATACCTCTGATTTTCTGGTAAAAACTGCTTTCTAATGCTAAGATAAAATACTTATTAAAATCATCTGACATCTTCTTTATAGGGAGGCTGAAGTTATTTGTATTTTATTTGTTGTATGTTGTGTTATAAATTGTGAAAGTCATTCAATCACTGGGGATAAATGGAAATACACATAAAATATACATAAACTATATATTGCAGGTTTGCAATTTTGCAGTGATGGACATTAAATAGGTCAAACTATTTAGTGGTAATGTTTCACCTGATAATAAATTGAGAAGTCTAAGTTTTATGTTAATGGACATGAGATCTGCAGGGGAGTTAAAAGGAGTAAAATATTTGGAAAGCTTTACCTTCAATTTCATTTATTAGCATTTTAGACATTTTTGCTGTTACATTCTACATCAGAGATGACACATATTCTACAAGTAGGTGGACCTGTGTGGAAATCAAGTCATTTTGATAAGAATACAGCCATATGATTGGTACCTAGGCAATAATCAGATTAGCCAGTTGACCAATGTAAGTCAATATTGAATGGCTAGGAATTAGAATCCATTATGAGATATGAAAAAAGTAGGTAACTAGAGATGTTTTTTCCAAACACCACAACAGCAATTACACTGATCTTCATCTAATTATGGGAAATATGTTCTAAGACCTCCCCCAAGCACGGATGCCTGAAATTGCTAATCCCATGGAATTCCATATCATATTATGATTTTTTTTCATATGCATGAATACCTATATAGATAAATTTAATGCATTTTCCATTTTAACAAAGCATTTATAATCCAGTAGGGTCATAACTTCTGTAATTTGAAGTATGACAGCAAAACTAGCATGAACTTCACAACTGCATGAATAGAAGATTAATTCTTACCATGGAATCTTAGCAACTTGAGAATGTGGTCTTTCTTCTCTCTATATTAAGTCAAGAACTTATATTTTTTCATTTAAAGAAACCCTTACGGCTTCTTTTTGGTGTATTCTTATTTCTAGCATCAGTGCTTTTGTGTTTTGTGGGGCATTATTAGCTAAAAGGTTTACCAAGTGGGCAGTATGTGCAGTGTGGTAATGTAACTGTGGAAAGGTAAACTGTAGATTAAAAGTGCCTACTGTATAGAAGACCAAAAGCTGATGACTCTTAACAACTTTCAACACAAATTTGTGGTTCAGTATCATTAATTGTACTGTGGCTTTTTTCATGTGTTAATTCCATAAATGCATACTGGATATAAATTATGAAGAAATAGTCACAGTAATTTCCAAATTCTATGCAAGACTTTCGACCCAGACAATATGAACTAGATATGATCTTTAGTGCTCCATCCAGGAATGCACAGTGATTAGCCCTGGAAACTGTGAAAGACATCCCCATTAGATTTTTGAAGTGCATAAAGAGGAAGGTAAGAATAGCTCAGGACCCTGGACTATATAGGCAACAGAACAGCAAATGCCTTCCAGCTCAACAGAATGAAGTAACCTAGACTCAGCCCTTCTTGGCCACCCATCTACCTAAGGCTACTCAGGCTGGCTTAGTCTCCCTCCATCTTTTAGGAGTCAGTAATGTCAGGTGAGCCTAGCAGTGTCTGCAATGGGCATCATCTAGATGCCCTGTGGGGAACAGGCAGTCAGGGAAGCATTCTTCTTCCTCACCAGGACTGGGCAGCATCAGCTTGGGGAATTTTACCTCAACAACCACCCAGCTTCTTGTCACAGTGAATCTGAGAGCATCTTCCTTGACCCAAAGCAGCAGACAACAGTACAAAGAATCCAGCAGCAAAAAGTGGTCTGCATGGGAAGCATCTTTGTCAACAAAGAGGACAACTACCTTATCCAACTTAGACACTTCATGACCTGGAGAAATGTCCATTTCCGGAAGCACCAAAGGAATTACTAGGAGGCCTATGGGCACAAAATAAACCACACGGACCAAAGAACAACATAAAGCCTCTGAAAAGTAAACTGTCACTGGATCCACAGCCCAGGGAAATAGGCCAGAGTGTCTATCCTCTACATAAAGAGTGTGATTGACCACTAAAGCAAAAAATTTAGATAGAGTCCAAAGACTTCTAATATATCAATGACTCATTGGAAATCAATCATCAGACTAAGCAACAGAAAGAAAAATCTTCCATAAATGAGAAAAGATAAAGCACTGGTCTCAACACCAAGGTAAACTGGATGCTGAATTTGATAAGAATTTTAAAGCAGCCACCATAAGGTTCAAAAACAATGACAAGTTATCTCAGAACTAATTAAAAGTAGAAAATATCAGCATAATCAAAGGTACAAAAAGAACCAAATGGAAATAATTGAGACTTGAAAACATCTAGAAATAAAAGTCTTGCCAGATGGCATAGTGTTAATGACAAAGGATAAACTCATTAAACTTGAGAACAAAACAAAATAATGTAATCAGTTTAATGAACAAAGTAAAAATAGGCTGAACAAGACACAAAGACAAGAATATGGCCATAGGAACCCATGCAGCAGTAAAATAATAAAGATGCAATACTTCATCACCCATGATCAGAAGGAAAGTAGGAAGAGAAGGAGGTGAAAGAGTATTAGATGAAACAATTTTGAACATTTCTCAAATTTATCAGAAATGAACTTCCAGATTCAAGACACTGAATAAATTTCAATTAGGAAATGCGAAAAAGCCCAAGTCTTCTAAAGGCTAAAATCCAAGAAGAAAATCCAGAAATCGAGCATGTAGAAATAACACATTGTGTACAGGGGAAAGTGATTTTTACAATAGCAAATATCTCATCTGAAACCATAAAGGCCAGAAGTGACATATCTTTCAAGAGAATTCTGCATCCAGTGAAATTATCCAAGAATTCTATATCCAAGCAAAATAAAATCTTTCGAAGATGAAAGAGAACTAAGATTGATCAGAGGTAGAGTTCAGTGGTTGAGCACTTGCTTAGCATGAGTTTGATTCCTGGGTTTGATTCCAAGTACTGCAAAAGCAAACAACAAAAACAGCAGCAACAATACAAACAACAACAGCAACAAACTAAACTAAAAGATTATGTTGCTAACAGACTTACCCTTTAAAAATTACTGAGAGAAATTCTTTATTCAGAAATATTTTGATCACAGAACTCTATTTGATCATAGAGTACCAGAAAGTAAAAGCAGAATTGCCAATTTATAAAATAGATTACAGGTTTACTCAAGTATTATATCACATTTGATAATTGCAACAAAAATTAGAGCACCATGTCATTCTCAAGACAACGATAATTAAAAATGGGTAAGATGAGACCAGGGATTTAACTCAGTGGCATTGCGCCTGCATCACAAGTGTAAGGTTCTGAGTTCAATCCCCGGTACTCAAAAAAAAAAAAAAAAGGATAGATAAAGAGGTATAACTGACAGAAAAGTATTTATACTATAAATATTCTAGTAACATTCTATAAGGAACCACATTAACATATTCCAATAACATATATAATGTTAAGTGAAATAATCAGACATGTAAGCTTAAATACTGCAAAGCTTCACTTATATGAAGAACCCAAAATATAAATAAAGAGCAAAATAAAAGATAGGTGATAGAAAGTAGAAAGGTAGATTTTGTTCAAATGAGCAGGGGATGAAGAGATGAAGGGAGGGTGATGAAAAAAATTAAGATGTGTTACGTGTATGTACCAACTCCTTACAAGGAGTGTAATCATTGTATAATGTAAACATGGAGTAATACAAAATAAAAACTGAGAAAAATGAATATTCATATCATTCAACTGTTATAATCCAAGGCAGTGCCCGGGGCCATGTGCATGCTAGACAAGTGCTCTATATCCCATTCTGTAAACAGTGAGTTTAAAAAATACTCTATGACTTCTTTTTTACTTTTATACTAGTTATTCTGAGCAGAAAATTGTCACTCCAAAAGATAATGTGTTAAAAATATATATTTTTGGGATGTCATAAATTTGAAATATCTGCAACTTTTTAGATATGAAATTGAGAAATACATTTGCAAAGAGAAAAGCTTATACAATCATTAATTTATTTATATGCTTTTGTAATAAGGATTAAACACAATGATGACATTTTAATAGATGAAATGGAATTTATGCAGAATGTTAGAATGACTACTTGCACTTTTAAAATATTAAATTTGTGAACCTATTTGAAGAGAAAAAGAAGCAAACTTCTTTCATACCTCCATGGGGTTATGCTGCTCTATGGAGTAGTAACCTCAATTATTTGACAAAAAAAAAAAAAAAAAGAAAGAAAAAGAAGGAAAGAAAAAGAATACAGGGAAGAAGGAGATGGGAACTGCTTCAAACTCAAAATGCTCCCTTAGAGTTCCATGGTATAAATTAGTATATTAGTGGCCATGAGAAATCTAACAATAAAAGGATATTTCACATTGTTTACTCCAGTGTGCCCAATTTTAACATACAACTCTAAGACTCTGATGCACAGTTGTCTTTGTAGAAATGCTTAGTATCTAGAGTTTCTCTTTTTATATTTCTTTGTATAAAATAATGCTATCCCTTAGCATGCTCTGCAGTTGTTTATGCTCAATAAATGTTACTGATGATAGTTCCAAGATACCTGAAAGCAGTTACCATGTATTCTTTACCTTTTAGTATTTTAATATCTGTTTATATCTCTCAGTAGACCATGATTTTATTCAGTGAAGGAATCTCCACTGATTCATCATTTTTGGACCAAAAAGCATGTGGTAGAGTATTATGCAGCCAATATATGCTTACAGCAGCAGTGTGGCAACCTAAATTGCTTCTACTTTACCTATACAAAGAAAGTTTTCAAGATTTTTCATTTTCTCAGACTAGAAACACATAATGTTCTATACAAACAGAAGATGAACAGCATTCAAAAGCAGTACATTGGCGAACGAGTGTGAAGACAGGACAACAGTGCATGTGAGGGTGTGGGATGTGAGTGTGTGTGGGGGGGCAGAGAGAGTGTACGTTCTTGGGGTGGGACCTCAAGATACTGCTCAGTACATCCTGGTTGATATTATTCCCAGCATCAGTGTTTCTTCTGTTGTTTATTAGTGATATGTATATGCATATTATATATGCTATATACTATTTATAATGATATCAGTAATAAGCAGCGTATATACAGTATATAGTAATAAATTTTATATATATATATATATATATGGAGAGAGAATTCTTTCCTGCCAAAATATCTTGATTGAAATTAAAAATGTCTGATGATAGAATTTTAGGTTGATTTTATCAAAAGTAAACAAAACTAAAAAGAAAACAGTTCAGCTTAAGCTGAGCCATGTGTAATTTAAACTCCATCAAAGCATCACCCCACCTTCAATCTTTTCTACAAAAGAGGAAACTTCACATAAAGCACTTAGATGCCCAAACACTGACTTCTAATTTTTTCATTAAAGAAAAGTCCAGCAAAAAAAATACAAAATGTTAATATTGGAAAAACAAGTAACATATTCATCGGCAAGAAAATTTAAAATAACAAATTTACTGTGACAGTGGTGAAGCCATACACATATATATTTTATAGGGTTATGAATTATAACACCGGAAGCAGATGCTAACAGAATGATTAACTATTTTTAGAACATAGACGCCATTTGTATGTGTTAGAACCGTGTTTTTACATTTGCAGCTTTCATGTTACTTTAGTTGCAGTTTTGTGTTTATTTCTATAAACACATATTTCAAGTAGTGGGCAGAAATTAAGGCAGCCAGATGGCTCAGTGAACTAAGTCACAGAATGGAATCTCAGAGATACAAGCTCTCTGCTCTGCTTGTTTTCTATATACCCTGAGAGCAAGGAAGATGATCTCAGATTGTTGGCTCTTGTTTAGTAACTGTTCAGATTCAGGAATTCTCCATGACATGATCTATTCTGTAGATATGTACTGTAGATATCTGTACTGTTCTGATATGTACTGTAGAAAATTTGTGTACAATATAAATTTTGATGAGTAGATTTAGTATAGATCTACATGTAGGTGGACCAGCATCATTACCAACATCATTTAAACAACTTTATGTGTTTCTAAACTTTCATTCAATTCAGAAAAAATACGTAAACCTGCACAGGTGCAGAAACAGTTGGTAGTACCACACTGAGAAATTAGGAGGCCAAAGAGAAAGGGCCAAAAAATAATAACTTGGGTTTATTGAAAGCAGTTTCCATTGAAGAATGATGAAAACAGACAAGAAAACAGGTGGTTCCCATACTAGATTTCATAGGAGCTGTAAAAGACTGTCATTACCCTTGATGCAGGTTGGTTGTCTGCAAAGTAGAAGACTAGGACTCTTATCCTACTTCAGAACTTGGTTATGGGAAAGACATTTCTGGGCTTCTACTTTTCTTTTCTCTAATGAAATTGGAACAATCCATGATTCAGAGAATTGGTTGGGAGGCTCAGGACATCACACACTAGATTGAGTTAGGACAAACTCAAGAGATTATCAACTCAGTGGGATTAATTGGAAGCTAGATACTGCTTAAATGGCAGGACATAATACTGAATGTTTGTTTTTCTTTAGATAAATATTTCCTGTGCTTTGGCTGGATTGACAGACTCCAAGAAGAAAGACATTTTCCAAACTCTCACCTAGTCAGATGTGCCATGTGACTAAATTTTGCCAATAAGATACTAGCAAAAGAATTGTGCACTACTTCCAGTTGTCTTATTTAAAAGTGGGGTGATATTTTTTCTTTCTCCCTCACTCTTTCTTCCAACTGAAATATGGGCATGCCAAGTAGAGCTCAAGCAGCTATCTGGAGCCATTAGCTATATTTATGCAATGAGGATGGTAGAATAGCCATGTAGCAAGAGTCTTGGTTCTTGAAAATTTTGAGAAGCCATCTAACCATAAAACAATTCTAGTAAGATGAAACAAAAACTGCATTACCATTTTAAATATTTTAGGCCTCAAATGCTACTGAAGGCCATTTTATATAATGCTGTGATCAGATAGAAACACACCCTATTCTCATAGAGATTGCATTCTATTGAGGGGAAAAAAAAGAAATGTAAAAATTCAGTTTGTCTATTTTTACAGCCCATACTCCTGAGTGATGCAGACACCTGTTTTGAATCTCGTGCTGATGGTTTACTGGTAAAGTCTTTCCCGTGTCCTAATGTAAGACCAAACCTTTCAGAATAGGACCTCTGACACTAAATTTTTCACAAGAAACTAGACTCATACACTGTACAACCCAACTCCCTTCTGACTTCCTAGGATCTCAGAGTTATAGTAAGATTTGCACAGCTCATCCTATGAAATGTCATGAATAATTCCTCTTCAGTGTGATTGTGTGTATGGGATATAAGGAATGTGAAAAGTAGTTTTTGATCAAACTGTGAAGTACTGTGTATTCTATTAAGAAGTATAAAACACTAGCAAAAGTTGGTGTGTTGGTAAGAAATAGAGCCATATATTTTTTACTGAGTACAGATACTAGGAGATAGGAATGGAGTTTAGTTACAGAAGGAGAATAAGGAGCTAGTTACTATGTGTCCTCGGTGTCATATTTGATGAGTCTCTTAACTCTCAAATCAACTTACAGAAGCAAACAATGAAATGAAAAATAATACTTGACTTTGTAGATAGTCATTTCAGCTAATTTCCTAGGAAGGCAGTATCTGATAATCTTTGACAGGTTCTGTCATCTAAACATAAAAACAATTAACAAGCAAAAAACTCATCATCTTTTGATTTGGGAAGAGTAATGAAAAAATACAATTAGAATACTAGAAACAAGTGCTAACTCCCCATGATGAAGGCAATCACTATGTACTGCAAACATTTACTAATAAAACCAAACAGAACAAAAACATCAAAAAATACTAAAGGCAGGGCCAGGGATTTAGCTCAGTGGTTCTGGCGCCTGCCTTGCAAGCAAAAGATCAAGAGTTTGATCCCCAGTACCAAAAAAACAAAAACAAAAACAAAAAACCAAAAAACTAAAGGCAGAAGTAGGAGAAAGAAACCAGCAAATATACATATACACAAGAGTTTAGATATAAAGCTTGAAAAGAGAAACAAATTTTATTAGACATGGTAGGATGCATTGATTTGCCCAATAGTAGGCCATCAACTTGATTTCTGAGATAGGGTCCTGAGTCCAAAAATCAAAAAAATCCATTTCTTTTTTTAAAGAAAAATACTGCTCACAAAAACTTTCTGACTCTTGTTTTACCCTCTAGGAACCTAGAAAAAGAAAAAGTTCATTAACTTCTTTTTAAAAAATTTATAAATTGATGATGGAAATAGGTACCTGTGTATGAAAAATACAACAACAAGAATGGTAAACAACAAATGTTGAACACAAGAGTTTTGAATACACTTCCTTCTCCAAATGATCTTGTGCTTCTTTCCTTCTCACCCCTTTCCACCCTGGTCTTCCTCTGAGTTGCTCAAATATGCAAAAGACTTTCTCTCCTTAGACCTTTGCACGCTCCATCTGGGTTTTTCTTTTTCTCTTTGATTTGATTGCCTCATGTCCTCATTGAAATGCTAGCTCACCTTAGCATTAACTGCTTTCCTTCCCTGAATCTCCCTAGCTATGTCTTATTCTCTTTCACTGCACCTATATGGCTTACTTCTCTCTTCTACAGCACTACACTATGTTGTCTTCTGTAAATTTGCTCATCTAATTTTCTCAACACTGCTTTTACAGGGCCTAGGGCAGATTACAGTGAACGAGTGATATCAGTTGAATAAGCAAACAAATGAAAACTCATTGCATTTTCTTCTTGTTTAACTTGCCTGAAAATATAGCCTTTAAACTCTAAACTCATTGAGTATGTACTGATAAAACAAATATATTCAATATACAGTGGTAAAGCTTCTTGTAAAAGAAAATATTAATTATAGTTTAAAAGTTCTAGAAGAATATGCAGTTACTATGGTAGTAAAGTCCTTTGGTCCCTGTAGAAGGTTTGTTCCAGCACCTCAGATCCTAAAATATGCAGGTGTTCAAGTCCCTCATAGAAAGTGACTCATTGCACGTAGCCTTCTCACGTTCCTGTGTACTTAAATCATCTTCACATTCTTTAAAATACCTAAATCAATGAAATACTTTCTGAACAGTGTTTAGAGAATGATGATTTTAAAAGTTTTCCCATGTTCATTATGGATGTAGGTTTTTTTCCTAAAATATTTTAATCTGCAGGGGATTGAATCCACAGAGGCAGGACCTACAGATAGGGTGGATTGCTGTATCTGCCTCAGTCAGTACCTTTACCTAGGAACTTAATAATATGACAGACTTTGTTACAGAGAAAAAGAGTGCCAATTTATAAGATTTATTTCTGAAAAGCAAGTATCCTCTTCAACGAACTCCTACAGTGCAGCCTTTTATGTTTTGATACTAACACACTTTACTTGTAAAACACTGAAGTATGATGTGGCTTTTCTTTCTTGTTTGACTTATAATAAACAGGTAGGTGAATGAGTGAAGAAATATTCTGAAAATCACTTTCTATCAAAATGAATTTGATGTGTTCACACTCTAGAGATAAAATGATTATTATCATGCAAATTAAAGGAATACTTCTAGTAACTGAACAAATAAACCAAATTAAGGGAAAAGTGTGATTGGTTAGTAACAGAAATCAAAATGAATATATGGTATTCATAAATTTACTTCAGTATTCATGGCTAGAAATAGTTACATTAATAATTTTAAAGCTATTAGGAACTAACATTTCATAAAATATATTGTACATAATGTATATACTTTATCCAGTGGGTTTAGGTATCACATTAAATGTTAGTTATTGTAGAAGGCTTTTAACATTATAAAAATAAAACAAATTTGCAAGTCAGAAAGTACCCAAATACAAATTCAATGTTTAATTCACAGTTAAATCTTCCATTAGTGTCAAATAGAATGCAATAGTGTTTTTTTTTAAAAAAAAATTCTTTTATTGGTACATTTTAGGTATACAACACAATTACATTTTTCATTGGGAACTTGTACATTTACATGATGCATCTTGGTTCTTATTTTTTCCTCATTCCTAGCCCTCCCTTCACCCCCTCCACCCTTCCCTATTTACAAAGACTTTATTTCCATTTTTTCCATTTCTCAGCATTTTG